>LOEQ01003250.1:25023-61396 GCA_001685075.1 Bramus lutescens | reverse complement strand
TCTTCTTCTTCTTCTTCTTCTTCTTCTTCTTCTTCTTCTTCTTCTTCTTCTTCTTCTCTCTCTCTCTCTCTCTCTCTCTCTCTCTCTTTCTTTCTCTTTTAAGGAAGGATCAAGGGGGAGCTAATAAACAATGAACTCTGTTGACCTCTGTTGACTTCTGCTATCTACAGAATTTCTAGCCACTTCTCACATAGCAAACCTCTTTCTTGACTTCAGATGTATATTTTAGGGAAATTACTCCCTCCCCCCCTTTGAACTCAATTTTGACCCATGACTTTAAAAAAGAAGATGCTTTTAAAGTTCCCTCCTCTTGCCGCTCCCATCCGCCCCTCCAGTTTCCCTCAGGGTTGTGAACTTGATGCCTTTACAGAGATCTGAAGCATAGCCGTCAGTGAAGGCATTTTTTTCCTCTGGTTCCTCTCCTCCACTTCTCAGATCCTCCCAGCACTGGGCCTACCAAGGAGCAAGCTTCCTAACAAGGCTGTCATTTACAGCTTGTTTTTGACTTTGCCTTCTGAATCTAGATCTTGGCCAAGCGGAAGCATACTTGGGCAGAAAGGGCCTCGCCTTCTCGTAGATGTATTCACCCCACCTTTTCATTTTTTTTTCCTGATGTGAGGAGAGTCTGAATGGTTGGAACTAGTTGAGAAGAGGCTCAATGAAGGCCTTCTCCCTCCTCTGCCATCTTCCCTCTGCATCTGAGGATGCTGGGTTATTCTTCAAGATTGAGTTTGTTGACTATTCCAGGGTTTTTGAAAAATGTGGAGAGGTGACCCTGGTAGGTGAGGTTTCTCAGACACCGCTTCTTAGTCCCCCTCACAGACAGGAGCATAGCTCACTTCTCCTCTGGTAGCACCCGTCCATGTGTCTGCTGGCCCACTTGGGGTAGGGTTACACCTTATTGTGGGGGCATAAGTTGGCTCTCCTTGGGCCTTTAAGGGAAACGAGGAGTGGCTGTTGGAGTTGAGAGTGCCTGACTTCTCCAGTCATTCTCTCATCCTTTGTTGGCCTTGGCCTCATGGATTGAGGATTTGAAGCCTGCAGCCCATTTCTCCAGTCATTAATCTCTTCCAGAATATCCATGTACCCCCAGTTTTTGTACATTAGTGTATTCTAAGCTGGAGACACTGCCAGTAGTAAAATTTTAACCAAAATAGAATCTTAGGAAGAAAAAAAATACTCCCAAACCTTTTTCAGACACCATAATTCTGAAATTAGCTTTGTTTAATGGTCTCGTTAAGGCCTGGTTATCCAAATAGCTTCTTAATTTCTGCTTTGCTTGTATCACTGGTGATAAAAAGATGAAAAAGGCATACCATGACCTTGAGAGTTCCTGGGATTTGTGGGAAGCCAGACACATAAACAGAAATGATTCTACATGGAGGTCTGCAGGAACACCGAGGATTATGGAAATATGAATTAAATGCAGTCCGAGTTCCTGAGGGAAATGCCTGTGAGGGAGCCAGCACTGCTGGTACTTTCTTCAATCCCGCCCTGCGCTCTGCTCCCCTCTCAGATTTATCAAGGTCATTTGACTTTGAATCTTGGAGACCAAGGTGCATTGGATGCTAGTCACACATTTTCAAGAAGCTGCAGAGATGTCACTTTCTACTGGTGACAATCACATAGGCTCCCTACTGTCACTCATTACCAGATCCATTAACAGCAATGCTCTGAGTGGCCTTGAAGTCAACGTGCAGTTTTTCCTTGTTTAAAAAGGAGGAAATGTCACATTCTTTGTCTCTGATGTTATTCAGTAAAGTCCGTAGACACTGAAATGTAAATTGATCAGTGGTAGACTAGCATGGTATGATTGATTTCATATTTCCAGATATTATAGTGTCTTTGAACATAAATTCAGATGAAGATATCACATTATTTCTTTCTTCTTAAAAGGACCTATGGTCTACAGGTGAAAGATGCTGTACGGGGAGGAACGGGATTTGTAGCACAACACACTGAAGAGGGAAGGCGTGCGTAATGGGGGGGGCTTTCCTTCCCTCCCACTGGAGGCCATCCTGGTCTAATGGGCGTTAAATTGACTTCCAGGGTCATCCTTCCATTGGGCATAGATAGCCAGTGGAGAAGGTCTAACAGATTTCATATTGAGAGCCCACTTAAAAATGAAGTGAATGAGTTTGTTTCACAATTCAGTTCTGTTCAAAGCAGAAGTCAAACGCTACTTGGCGGGTTCCTCACAGCAGTAAGCTGAAGTGTTTGGGGACAGCCCGGCTTCTATAAATAGTAAATCTGTTTAAACCCTCCTACGTCACCCAAACTGAATCCTTGTTCCCCAGGAGCAGGACATTTTGGTATTTACTGTTCTGTGCAAAGGCTCAGAAAGGCTGCCTTCTTCTCTATATGGGCTGTGGGAGCTCCCAAGCTCTGCCATGCCTTCTCTTTTTAATAGAAGTACATACTTTGTCTTGCTTCAAAATATTGTTTTTAAGTAACTTAGATTACACGCATATAAACCCTCTTATATGCTTTGAAAGTAAATTTCAATCTGATTCTCCAAGATGCCATCACTGCAGCTGATTCTTTGTGTTTCTGGAAAACAATTTATATGTAAATACGCCCGATCCCTATGGCACCCGCTGCTCTGTTGGCCTTTGACTAGTGTGAATTTTGATGGACGGGGATCCATACAGCTCCCTTCTTTTTCCAATAACTTCTAGGAATTGTAAAATGTTACAACCATTCTTACAATTTTGTGTTTGTTTTAGAAATTTATGTTTACCTTCATTAAAAAGGAAAGTTATATTCCTATGAGAAGACCTTGCAGATTCTAGCAGAGAGCCTAAAAATCATTCTTAATGCAGCAACCCAAGGACAACTAATGCTTTTACATTGTGTTTTTCTTTAGTAGAGCCTTTTAAACATAAACTATCCTTATTTAATATGAGTATTTAGTTTTACAGTGCTGTTTCTATTTAATATGGTTTTTATACTTTGAAATATAATACAGAGCCCCCAAGCTGAATATTAAATATTTAAAGAAACATTATCATTCAACAGAAACTAAATGAGTCTTTAGAAAGTAGACACTGCTTTGATGAACACTCCAGCCTGCCAGTGTTAGGTGTTATTGTTTACATAGACAAAATTTCAAACGAAATTTGTGATTTAGTAGCCTATTCCCTGGAATGTGGGGTTGCAGTGCAATTTAAACTTTCTAATCTACAGAATTGAGAATTATTTAGATTTTTTTAAAGCATCAAGCATTCATTATTTGGTAATAAAAATAAGTTGAAATTATTAAAGTGGGAAGATCCTGTAAGCAAACATCCATCTTCGGAATGTGGCATTTCCCTTTCTCCTCCTATAATTAAAAAGAAAATTAGCTGTAAGTGGGCTAACACTAAGAGTTTCAGAACGATGAATAAAACTTCCTCTTCTGCTGCTTAATTTATGCCTGAGCCTGCATCTGTGCATAAAAGGACCCATCTGATTTGGTATTCAAATACTGGCTTGATTTGCATGCTGCTGTTGACACTAAGGTTGGGAGTTCTCACTGTAGAGATCTGAGATAGCGGGCTCCTACTGCCACTCATCTTTGCTGTGCTGTGACATTGCCTGGATGGCTCTTCTTAGGCATGTGAGCTCCTGGTCATGGGTAGGTCAGTAATTATGGCGTGGGAGAACAGAACACACGTCCATCTCAACAGAACGAGGGAGAACAAGCCCTCAGAGAGTGCCCTGGGATGCGAGGAGCCGTCCCAGAGGAAGCTAACTGGGGTGGGTGTAGGGTGTGGGAGGCGGTGGGGTTGTGATGGGGGGCACACCCAAGTAAGCAATGGGCTGAAGCCAGGAGTATCCTGGGAGAAAGCTTCTCATTCCAGTCAGGAACCCAGCTGCTTCTCAATTTAGCCCTGCTACCTGGAGATGTTAATTTGATGTGTACCGCTGCAACTCTTATTCCTACAGGGTGAAGAATTAGTTCACTTAGAGGGAAAGTGCTGCCCAGAATGCATTTCAAGGAAGGGTTATTGTGTTTATGAACAGAAGGCAGAAATTGTGAGTATCGGGTTGATAACAAAAGACTATTAAAATTAATAGATCAAAATTAACTTAATAAGGAGATCTTTATTACCTCCCAGTTTTTTAGATCTATTTATTTGTTCAGCAATACACATACACACACACACACACACACACACACACACACAGAACGTGCTAGGCATTGGGGATAGGAGACTGAAGCGGCAGGTGGCATCTGTTCTCATGGTGGAAGGTACTTTCTAGTGTAAGAAAATAGACATGCAGACAGACAGACAGACAGACACACACACACACACAATGGCAGGGTGCCGGTGAACACTTCAGTTACTGAGCTGTGGTGAACGATGATTTCTTCTCCCTAAGGTGAGTGGGGAAGTCTTTTGTGCTGAGAAATCTAATCAGGATGGGGTGGAGGTGGGAGAAAGATTCAAAGTGTCACGTGGCTATCTGTGAGATGGACCAGCAGGAGAGACCACAAACGCAAAGGCACGGAGGCAGGTGCCTGTTTGGCATGTTAGGAGATTGCAGGACTGGTTAAGGCTGGAAGAAAAGGCATGGGAGAGGAGCTAAGAGATGAGGGCTAGTAGGAGTCTAAAAGGTTCTGTACTTCAAGACAGATGGGAGGTGCCTGAGAGCTTGGAGCCCTGCAGTCATGATCTAACTTCGAAAGGATCAGATTGCCAGTGTTGGGAGATGTTTTTTAATTGTCCAGATCAGCAGTTCTCAACCTGTGGGTCATGATCCCTTTCATAGCAGTAGCTTATCAGAAATCCTGGATATTTGGTAGTTACATTATGATTCATAACAGTGAAATGATACACTTGCAAAATTACAGTTATGAATTAGCAACAAAATAATGTATGATTGGGGTCAGCACAACATGAGGACCTGCATTAAAGGGTCACGGCATTAGGAAGGGTGAGAACCACTGCTCTCAATGAAGGTGGCAGTGGCTTGGTTTAAGGATGTACTAAATAATGGCTGGTCCCTAAATTCACTTTGCAGATAGAAATGGCAGCATTTGGTGAAAGCAAGATGGTTCTGTGGGTAAATGGGTTTGGTGTGTAAGCCTGACAACCCAAGTTAGGTTCCTGGACTAACGCCCAAAGTTGTCCACAGACCTGCACATGAACACTGTGCTGTATACACACACACACACACACACACACACACAGAGCAACACTCCCCAAGTGTACATAAAAGTGAAAGACATAGCAGGATTTTGATGGATTGAATATGGGGTGAAACTCCGCTTGCTAAAGATTTATTTCTTTGGCAAAGAAAGAGATTACCTTGATCCTTTTCAATTTGCCTTACATTCACACATGTATGCACAGACATGTGGGACCAGAAGTCAGTCACGGGTGTCGTTCCTCAGATGACACGCACCTTGTGTTTTTCACCAAATAGGCTAGGCTGGCTGGCCAGTGAGCTCCAGGAATCTGCTTGTCTCTCTACGAAGTGCTAGGATTGCAAGCATGTGATCCACCCAGCTTCTTCATGTGGGTTGTGGGGTTCAAACTCAAGGCCTCATGTGGGAAACACTTTACCATATGAATTGTCTCTCCAGCCCTGCCCTCGTTTTAAGGCTTATATTTTTTGTATGGCTCTTGGGATGTTGACAGATTTGTTGTGTTTTTAAACATATATCCATTGATCATAAACACATTGATCTCACTGGCCAGTCGTAGGCTTGTAAGAATTGGGAGTCATTGCTCCGGCTGGTAAACTGACAGCTCTCAATTGCATCCGTCAATGTGCCAATGCTTCTGTATATTCTCAGAGGTAACAGTGTAAGATCAGCAAGGCAGGCTGTAAGTTCAGATGCCTCCTATGCCACACACTGTGATCCTCAGCAGAATCCCTTACCCTCCTTATAGTGAGGATAAAAATGACACTCCCCTCCTGGCCTATTCAGACGATAGGTGCAAAGCACTGAGAACAGCCAGCTGCTTATCTTTAGTTGAAAACATTGATAATTTTAGAATGTTGTCATCACTTGTCTCATGGGGATATTTATTTATCCTTATTATTCTAAGAATTTAGGAACTTAATGCTTCTCTATAAATGTTGAATTTGTGTTTCTTTTCATAATATCAGTCCATCTACCTCATTTTTTGGAAGTAATTTAAACAGAATGGAACTAAAGAAAACTAAGTGTTAGAAATAAAAAGTGAATCTCCATAGTAGTCCCGGAACCATAAAAATTCAAGTGTTCCACTTACAAGTTTAGAGTTCTTCACCTTGAATCCCTGTTTGCAGAGGGGGAATTGAACTCATGTGCTCAGGTATAAAGCATGAATAAGAACAGCCAATATGTCAGCCTACTGTCCTCACCCCCAGTTGGGATGCTTTCCAAGCTTTCTATGTAGACAGATTTTATTTCTATTTATACAAAGTGAATAAAGTTGCATGCTGCTTGGTGGCAATGGATGGTTCCTAATGGAAAAATTGTCCTAATGATGTTTCTAATGGGGTCATAAATACATTTCTCTTTCTTTCTAGATATCTTCAAATGCAAGTGAAGTTAAGCATATTCCAGTAAGTATGGATTTTTAATTTGTGCATGAATCCTTACAGAATTGTTTAAAGTAAGGACTTGCATGAATTTACCATGGAGGACATGATGTCTTAGCATTTTCCATAGCTACGTTTGATGATACTATGGTTGGAAACTAATGGTGTTAAAGAAAACCGAGACTTCCATACACTAAGTTTGGCTCTTTTCTTTTGCTTATTTGTCTATAATTGATAATTACATTTCACTAACCACGGGCACCTACACACATCCTTTCCCTTCTTCTGGTGATTTTCTCCAGCCTAGACTAGACAGATTGTTCTCTGAGGGAACTCTGGGAATGGTCCCGTCTTGAAAGAAGAGCTTTTTGAGATGGTGAAGAGTCATTCCCCAAGCAGCCGGGCTTTCCTTCTCTGGTTTGTTAGCTCTGCAGTGCTGTGTGTCTTAAAGGCAAAGTGCATGTTTATTCCTGCCAACAAGCTTCTCATCTTCAGTGTTAGTGGATAAGTGTCTGTGAACCCAAGCCGAATATGACCGCTTCCTTCTCATGACTATGCGCTTCAGTTGTCTGACATTTTTCCATTCGCTTTGATAAATACCATCAAGTTCATGGCTAGCGATAGCTTAGTTAGCTCAGCAAGCATTTTATCAAGACTTTTATTTTACAATCTACTCTCCTATTTTCTCATCTTTCCTCTCTGATCAATGCAGGGCAGCCTGCGAAGGGGCCTTGGTCTCATTCTGATTTCCAGGGTCAGTGGATTGTCAAGAAAATCACTTCTAGTCTCAGAATAGATCCTCTGTCAGACTATTCGTGCATATCACCATAATTTGCTTGGCCAAAAGGGATATTTTAAGTAGAGAGATCTCCTGGCTCATCTGTAACCCACAAAAATGGATGTGAAGAAGCTTTAATTTTGAGAATACAATGACTTTCTTGTTATTCCAACTGTAGTAACCATAAGGAAATGCAGGGTTTGAACCAAGCTTCTCACTTCTATTATAGAGATTGTGCTTAATGGAGCCACTAACCACTAGGTACATCAGGCAATGGTTATGCCCCCTGGTGGGTTTTGTTTAGGCTTTGGGGCTGAAATGTGTTGAAAAACACATCTTAAATTCTTCTTACATATTCTGCTTACCCAAACGTACCTCACAGTTTATCTCCCAAGTGTGCTTAAAATCTTCCCATTGATGCGGCACATTAAAAGAAACCAATTAAAAACAAAGGAGAAGCACCGTGTTTGTTAAATGCCTTCTTGTCTGATGGCGTGGTTGGGAGGGCAGGTGCTGATGGTGTGCCTCTACTGGCCCCTGTGGGAGCTTGTTGTTCTCTCTCAGGAGTTTTTCTTTTGAATCTCTGTACCCCGTCACTGTCTCCACTGTCCCCCCACAGGATGGGGAGAAGTGGGAAGAAGGCCCTTGCAAGGTCTGTGAATGCCAGCAGGCTCAGGTCACGTGCTATGAGCCGTCCTGCCAGCCATGTCCAGTGGCCACCCTAGCCCTGGTGGTGAAGGGACGGTGCTGTCCAGACTGCACACCAGGTAGGTTCATGTCCCATTTATTCCCGCTGAGGTGAATTTTTTTTTTCCTGTCAAGAAAATTCAGATATATTCTTGGTTTTCTTCCCATTTCTTTTTAGTTGCTCAAGTTTGGGAGTTTGTTGTTTTCTTATTTTTTTGGACAAATTATTCTTATTATTAATCTTTACAGAATTCATCTGGTTAGAACCATATAACTTTGGGCAAGTCATTGGCCCTTCCAATGTCTTAGGTTTTTTTTTTTTAATTATTAAAGGTGCCTTCTTTATATTGAAAAAAAAAAGTTTTGTACTAGTCCAGGCCTATCTGCCTTCTGCTGCTGAAAAGATAAGAATAGTTCTACTAAATTTGCCAGAGATGTTTTCTTTCTTATTTTTTTTAAGGCGAACTGATGGTTCCCTTTGCAGTTCTCAAATGAGGTTTGAAAGTTTCAAGACTCATTAATTTCTTCCAAAAGAAAATTTTATCTACATGTCTTGCAGTAGTGCTATGAAGTCACCTGGGGTTGAATTAGTTCCGGTTAGTCGTCGTTGGCAGGCGCCGCCATGGCCCCAGCACTGAGTCTCCCCTTGCACAGCCTCTTCTCAGAAACGAGTGGCTTTCTGCCCATTTGTATTTCCTAATTAATTGTTTCCGTCTGTGAGCTACAGGTTCCCACGCTGGCGTTTGCTCTCACCAGCACCTTGTTTTGGCTAATCAGAGTTTCACTGGAGACTGTATCCAGGGGAAAGGAGCGGAACTTCATATTTAATTATGGCCTTTGCCAAAGTGGCTCTCTGGGTTTTGCAAAACAAATATTTAGCATGCCATGTATGATAACACTCACAGAAATCAGGGCCTTGAAAACTTTACAACCCCCAAACAGCCCTGTGATGACCGTTCCCCCTGAGATGGATGCCACTCCCGACGAGAATGAACAAGATTCAAGATTTTAAAGAGAAAGAAGAAAACAGGCAATGTTTGCTAAAGTTATGAACTACTTTTAGGACTTATGGGCTATATGTCTGAAGTCTCCATGCATTCCAGGCTTCAGAAGAGCCCCTTTGATGTCATGGTGACTGAGTCCCATAACTAGGAGGCAGTTCTGCTATTCTCTAGAGTCAGTGCATCGGCAGAAAATGAAGGAGCCCGTTCCTTCAGCATAGTTGATTGGAAACTCCAGAAGATGATGATGTTGTTTCAGACAGCGTAGGTCATGGAATCTTGCGTCAATGTGTGTTGTTGCTCTGTGGGATCATTTTACACCCGGGGTCTATTGTGCTCTGTCCTTCCTATTCCATATAATGTGTGCGTCATGTGACCTCTTCAAGAGACTGTGGTCTTTTGTACTGAATTCTCTTCTTTGTTCTTGGTTTTAGTTCATTGTCACTCAGACTGCTTGACCTGTTCTCGGTCTCCAGACCACTGTGACCTCTGCCAGGATCCCACAAAGCTGCTGCAGAACGGGCGGTGTGTGCACAGCTGCGGGTTGGGCTTTTATCAAGCAGGCGGTGTCTGTTTAGGTACGGCAACCCTATTATATAGGTTAAAGAGATTGTCAGTGGGGTTTATTCTGCAGCTGAGCCACGGTATTGTTACAGAAGGGATCACAATGCAGGGAAGTAGCCACCTTAAGTTACAACTTATAGGTACCTTGGCCTCATTACCTTCAGATTTCATCATTTTATAGATGCTCCAATATTTCGTGGAAGGTAGGGGGTATGGGTACCAGATGACTGCTAATAGTCATGCTGATTTCTTTCATTTAGAAGACTTAAAAGATGGTAACGCTATCATTTGCTACAGTGCTCAGTTAATCCAAAGTGGAAGTTTTTAAATTGAAGTTGATCTTCAAGGTCATTTATTAGAAGTTGCCAATTCTTCCCTCAACGATCCAGTAGGCTAGACAGAATTTGTTTTCTTGTTCCATGTCTCTTTAGAAATTATCAGAGGATTCAGAATGAGTTCAGCTGTACTACAGAATTTTTGTACATCTGAGAACATCTTACCTAGGAAAGCTCAGCTTGGTTGAGGTCAGATCCTATTGTCACCTTTACCTCTGATTTGTGAAGTTAAAAACCCATTTACTGGTTTATGCCCTGGCTGTGAATAGTTAACTTTCTGATTCCCTCAGAAGGTAATGACGAGGATTAAGCGTGTGAGCATTGTTAAGGGCGTTGTAGAGTGTCTAGGGGACAGGTGATTCTTATTAAGGGTTAGCTACTTTCATCACTATTATTTTAATTATTTTCTTTCTTAATTTATAGAATTCATTCTTTTTGAAGGGTGTTTAGGGACATTCTTAGAAATCAAGTTGGATACTAAAGGTATTAAGGACTATTAGTTAAGTAAAAAAGACCAAGGCTTTTGAGCCAGACTGCCTGGTTTCAAATGCCAGTATCTGTTGGCTTTGGGCAGGTTATTTAATCTCTGGCGCTGGTCTCTCATATGTAAAATCTGGATTAATCATTCCTACTCCGTAGGGTTGTTGCGCAGATTAAAGCGTCCATATCTACAAAACCATTGCACGGTGCCTGGCATGAGCTATTTAGTCTGAAGAATTGTTTATGACTCAGATCTTCAGGATTAGGGTCTGTGAGAGTCAGCTTGGGAGTGGTATATTCCAGCTAACCTCCGGTCTTGTTTTTTCTTCTCCACCTTGTCTGGGGGAAGCCTGCCAGCCCCAGTGCTCCGCATGCACCAGTGGACTGGAGTGTTCATCTTGCCTGCCTCCTCTGCTGATGCAGCAGGGACAGTGTGTGTCTACCTGTGGGGACGGCTTCTATCAAAACCACCACTCCTGTGCAGGTAAACGCTGGTTGGGCTACAAAGAGCTGCCACAGCCCCAGCCTGTCATAAGCTGGAGGCTTAAATCATCAGCTGTGATCAAGTTACTCGAATAGGAGGTGTGCTTTGGTTCAACTACAGTTTGTCCCCTGTCTTAATTAGGGTTTTCTATTGCTGTAATAAAACACCACAGCCAAAAGCAACTTGTGGGAGAGGAGTATTCACCTCACCTTACACGTTGTCCTCACAGTCCATCATGACAGGAATTCAAGGCAGGAACCTGGAGACAGAAACTGAACGAAGCCAAAGCCATGGAGGTGCGCTGCTTACTAGCTTGCTCTTTATAATTTGCTCAACCTGCTTCCTTATATAACCCAGGACATAGACGGCCCCGAACACAGTGGTCAGGGCCTTCCTGCATCAATCATTAATCTAGATAATACCCACAGAGGCTTGCTCATTGACCAGTCTTATAGGGATTTTTTATTTCAACAGAAGTGCCCTTTTCCTAAATGACTCTACCCTTGCTGTATTCCACCCTGCCATAGGCCAAAGCAACTTCTTTATTAACCAGTGGTAATAAAACATATTCATATCATACAGAGGGGAATTCTATCTCAACTAGCTTGTGACATGTGACAAAATCTGACCAGGACATTCCCCAGGCATTCATATGGTGCAAGTTTGTTTCTTTATGGAGTCATGTCCATGTAGTAAACTTTAAGAGCTGGTGCCAAGGGGAGGATATTTTAATTAGCTGGAAACACATAAATGCATTGTTGCCAGCTCTGCGAAGTTCTAAGTTTTGTGGGACTTAGAGAACAGGCTGTTTCAAGTGCAACCACTGTTTGCTCACCCTCTTCTGTGTGCAGCTGATTTCTTTAAGATACAGTTCAAATACTTAATACTGGAACCTCTTCTAGAGGGAAGAGTAGTCACACTATAATTTGATTTATTTATACTTAACCAATTTTTGAATAATGTTTGGAATCATAAATGTAAGTTAAAATGTGCTAAATTTTTACATTAATTTCGGGTCGTTTACTCATTTAGTTTTGAGACAAGATCTCACTGTTTAGCCCCAGCTGGCCTTATAATTTCAGTCTGCCTGCCTCAGCCTCCTGAGTGCTGAGAATATAAGTGTGCACCACTACACTTATTTCTAAAACTCTTTTAAATGCAGAAGTGGGAAAAGAGGGTAGTTGAGAAAGAAATACAGAGATCAGAGAATGAAGTTCATCTTTGGAAGGAAATACGCCTATGTACTTTGACCCCAAAGCTAGGTGTGTGGTATCAGGTTAATATGAAAGGTGGATTGGAGAAAGGAGACTGTGGTTGCTGCCCCTGTGGCTCCAGGGAGAAGGGGTGAATATGTGATGAACATTGGAAGGTGGGCCAAATCTCTGACACAGCTGGAATCTTCCGTCTGCTCTCCATGCCCTTGGTTAGCATGAAGAATAAATACATGTCATTCATCAGTTATGTGGGACAAAGTAGCTCCCATGCCTTGTGTGGGTGCTATGTGGAAGTGGCTGCTGGCTCCCTCTGTCCCAGGCCGTGAGAAGAGTCTAAATCCATGGAACTGAGGACATGATTCAAATGAAAGGCTAGAACTATCCATACCCATGGTGATGTGAGAGCCAAAGGCCCATTCAGTAACCAACCAATCACATTATGGAATATGGAGTACAGGGTAGCTTCAGTCTGGCCTAGGGTTCTTTTTGTGGTTCAAGTAGCATACCTTCTCCATCTTTGTTTCCCCAGCATGAAGGGCTGCCACACTTGTTGAGCAAGTGTTAAATAAATTGTTCTTGAAATGGACAGTTCTTGAAGGACCTGTTTTCATTAACATCTCAGCCATAAAAGAGAGGGAAACAAAACCAAACAGAAACCAACAATCCAAACATCTTGTGTTTACATCTCATCATGTTTTGTTTACCTGATGTCTTAGAACAGGCTCAAAGTGGGCAGTGAAAACAGCCTTACAAGTATTAATAACTGGGTAACTTAGGGAAACAGCTGAAATTTCAATTAGATGAAATTATTGAATAGATTCCCTTTCTTTCTCCTGTTAACATCAAAGAGACCTCCTGCTAACATATCTATGACACATGTCCCCTAGAAGAAAGTTAAGGTCCTACCTCACCTCCTAACATACATACACACTTATACACACATTCACACAAACATACATACAAACACATACACACACTCATTTACAAATACATACATGCAAACACACACACAGACACTCATTCACACATGCATACATACAAATAAACATGCACAGACACACACACATACATACAAACACAGAAACACACGCCCTTTACATATTTCTCCCTTCTTCTCTTTGGTCATTTCTCCCATCTCACTCACTGTATTAATTGGTGGTACTCATACGGGTTTAGGGCATTTTGAAGTAGGTAATGTTTCATTTGATTACTGGTTTACATGACGGCCTGCTTCACATTCCATCTACAAATCCTCACAAACGCCTGTGGTAGAAAGTTGCTGGGAAAATTTGTTCGTGCTCCCTCCAGGGAATCAAACCAATTTGCTTTAGTTCAGGCTGGTTGCATTTTTATGCATAAAATAAGAAGGAGAAAAAAGGCAGAGCAAGAGGAAAGGAAGAAAAGGAGAGTGTGATCTTAGAAGCTAAAGCAAGATTTGTGACCAGTTGCCGTGTACTGTCTTGGCATTGAGACTATGTAAACACTCTTCACAAAAAGCTCGCTCTCTCTCTCTCTCTCTCTCTCTCTCTCTCCTGAAATACTTATGCCTGTGCCATTTGTATTGACTCTTCACCATTGACCTTGGAAGTCTGTCAGCCAGATCAGGTTCTTCCAATATGTGCTAAACTTTTCAAAAAGATGCCTGCCATTTTACAGTGGCAGGGTTTCCTGAATTGATTTCTCTTGACAGAGTCATTTTTGCTATGACTTGGATAATTCTCCACTTTATTGACCCATCAAAACCAAGGGAAAGTGAGCATTCCACCAAGGAAACTAATTAACAGAAATCTCCTGATTAATATTCATGCTCACTATGTTAGATATAGGCAGAGTAAAAAATATGGGACAAAGCCAAGTAGCAAGTAAACATGGCTCTTCAAAAAACAAGACCATGAGCAGGTAAATGAAACAGCAAAGGAAGACCCCGAGTCCTACCAGAGAATCTCTTCCACAGGGCTTTTTCTCTTTTTTACATCACTTTTCCCTCCTCGGGAGGTTGGAGATATGTAGCCATATACACTGTGCCTTTTAAACATGTGAACATATATCAGTATTGTTACATTTCAGATTTGATTAAGCCAAATAATGCTATTCTGGATGACAGCATGTGAAGTCTCCATTTTATTTCCTTGCTTTCTTCAGATTTGAAGTTTGATGATTGACATTGACATGCTATACCAAGGCTCCGCACTGCCCAGTTTGTATGGTAACTGAAAAAAAATTGAAAACCAGTGATGTGTTGCTTGTCTCTTTTATCTACCAGATAGGACCATGGAGGAATCACCCTGTCAGTGCCAATCTTTGCGTTTAGTAAGCACATTTAGGTTTCTATGTTAACCTTTATGCATCCAGCTAGATCTGCTTCAACATGGCCTCTTGTTCACTTCATCCCACCCTTATTGATTCCTTATACCTCAGGTCCCAGGACTGGATTTTTGCTACTTTTCCTGTTCTGACCCATTTTTCGGGGATCAAAAGTCTATCTGTTAATCACTTGCAGCCAGGTGTCAAGCCTTCTCCATGTGTGGGTGGTTTCCCTCCGCTGAATACCTTGCCCCTCTAAGTCTGGATCCAGGCTGAACTCCCAAGGGCCTGAGAACCCTCCTCCTTGCTTTTCCTACCCCTCTGCTTAGTCACCTTTGTATTATCCTGGTGAGGCCCCCTGAAGGATCCACACAAAAAATAATAAAAAGAAGGCAAAGATGCCCTAAGAAAGAAAGGTAAAGAGACTAATATCACAGATTCAGTAACTTTTCTGCTGGTCTGACAAAACACTGTGACCATGGCCAGTCATAAACTGTTCACTGGACTCATGGTTTCACCTGGCTAGAGTTCTCAGTGGTGGAGCGGAGGCGTGGTGGCAGGTGCCTGGAGTGGTAGCCGAGAGCTTACATCTCCGTCCACAAGCAGGAACCAGAGGAAGAACACTGCGAATGGCTTTGGAAACCACAAAGCCAGCCCTTATTGACACACCTCCTCTAAGGCCACTTCTGCTAATCCTTCCCAAACAGTTTGACCAGCTGAGGACCAACTATTGAAACATGATTCTGTGGGGTCCATACTCATTCGGAGGACCACCATCACTACTGGTGATTAAGTTAAAACATGTGAGCCTTTAAGGAGGGATGGGTAGGATTTTGCCCATTTTTAAGATGTATGTATCAGTGTTTCTCTTGTTTGCTTGGGGGAGGTCTGAGGCTGATTTCACATGCCAAAGCTACCTTTGCTTTGCAGTTCTAGAGTTGGAAGGAGTGAAGGACACTGGAGCCAAAGACCTGGGTTTTCATTTTGGCTCTGTCATGTGTCTGAGCCCCATGCTTCAACAGACTATGGGTACCATGGAGACAGAGATGTTTGTACCATCCCTGTTGTTAATATAAAGAGACCAAGTTCATGTGACTTAGTTAGAAAATGGAGCCGGGTGCCTTGCAAGTCCTTCGTGATGCTTGGGGAGGCTTTGGTGTCTGCTTCCTATTGACTTTCTCCCCTGTCTGTTAACATTCTAGTCATTCTATTTGATCCTCCACTCTAGATTCCTAGAATATGAGGTAAATAATCCAGTCATTGTCTATAGTGAGCTGGCAATCAAGGTGGACTAGCTGTTACTTATAGAGATAGCCAAAACCAAACTAACAACAGTCGGAACTGAAATAGCAAATGTCTACAAAGAGCATTCTATTTGAACGTTCTTATGCACAGAAACCCAAGGAATCAAGCAGCCGGACATTTTATAGGATTGTAAGTGAAGAGATTATTTTAACCTCCATTTACCACATCCTGCTATATGGCTGTGGGCAAGTCATTTAACCTTCAGAGGCTCATTTTCCTCAACTCTGTAATGAGAATAGTATTATGGACATCAAACAATTATGAGGAGGACTAGAAGAGAATTTTGAAAAATATCAATCTATTCTGCCTGGCACAGAGTATGTGCGTGATAAAAGGCAGCTGCAGACATGATTGAAGTCACTCTTTTATTTTTCAACCTGGGGAGAGGAACACCAAATGGCTTGCATGAAGAAACAAGCCGATTTTGACATTAGCGTCTGGTTAAAAATAAAATACACTCATATCTGATAGATGAGTAAATAAAATGCAGAGATCACATTTCATGCCTCCCAAGTTAAAATTCTCTTCTCATTTGCTTGAAGTGTTTGGACTAAATGATGAGATGCTGAAATTACTTGGATTTCAGTCAAAATTGGTGTATCTTTAGAGAAAACGTTTATGATGAGGAGCTCCAAATTTTACATATATAATAAGAGGTTGGACTGGCTAAGATTTTAAAGATAGGTTTGAGCAGAGGAACTTCTAAAATTTGTTACTTGTCAGAGGGTATGGTTGGTTAGCACACCTTGTCATTGGCATTGGNCTGATTCTGTGGAGCATGGTTCACTGTGATAAGGACTTAATGGGTCATGGCTTATGCTTGTGCCTGTGGCTAATGGTAGTCTCATGGTGTCCCAAGCGGACTTCTCCACAAGGAGGGTATGAACTCTTAACAAGACAGGCACCCTCCTCAGCAGCTCCCGACTAGGGTAGCCACCTTGTGTGGCTTGTATCCCCCATAGCTCATGTAATATGCCCCAGAAGCAGAGTGCCCATGTCTGTTCTGCTACTCAGGCACATGGTGAGTCTGGAGGCCAGTGGTCCTGCCATTTTGTTCAGCTTTGTGAATCCTCTGCATTGCCCTTCCCTTTGTTTTCCTTCTTTGGTTGTCATCACTTATGTAGCTGCTGTCTCTGAAATGGGAATTTCGCTTCAAGTGCCATTCCTGACCCTCCCTTCCGCTCATGCAGCAAATGCCTGTCTAAGCCTCTTCTGTGTATCCGGCTTCTTACCAGACACCACGGGAACAGTGAACTGGACTGACAACTTTCCTGCAGTTAGGGACATTTCTTCTCAGTGGGAGAGGCAGTCCCCTATGCAGATAAATAAGGTCCCTTTGGTTGTTGTCTTTATACTTATGTGAATGTATGTCCATTAGTGTCTTGAGGCCAGTTTTCAAAACATGTTACTGAAGTAGGGTTACATCTCATCTTTATGAATTTCACATAGTATATTATACATGCAGAAAATTCTGGGATACTTTTTGATGGAAGAAAAATGCGATGTGCCATTGCATGGGGGGAAAGCCCGGTAATGTTCAGGCATGCCTCGACAGGGGCCTGCCGGTGACCTGCTTCCCTTTTAGCTTCTGTCATTTACTCCTTGTTAGCAGTTCTTGGCTAGGCGTAGCCTCGGGAAAGCCACAGTCTCCGGTTTTCCCTTTCCTCTTTCTTTTTATGTCTCTTGCCTCTAAGCCAGCAGGGTGCTTACTGTCTCGAGTAGACTGCAGGGAGTGTTTTAAGACTCATCAAAGGGAGGGGAGGCCAACAGCATGGCCTTTGTAGAATGTGCATTTCTTTGGTAAACTAGTTGAAGGGCAGCAGGCAACAGTGGCTTTCCAGGCCCCCTTTTCTTTGGGCATGCCTGTGGAGGAGAAGCACAGGAAGGGGAAAGTACCTAGTGATGGAGATTGTACCCGGTGATAAAGATGGTACCTGGTGGTGAAGAAGGTACCTGGTGATGATGGAGAAGGTACTTGGTGTTGGAGAAGGTACCTGTTGATGGAAATGGTACCTGGTGATAGAGATGGTATCTGGTGATGGGGAAGGTACCTGGTGATGATGGAGAAGGTACCTGGTGATAGAGATGGTATCTGGTGATGGGAAAGATATCTGGTGATGGAAAAGGTACTTGGTGATGGAGAAAGTACCTGGTGATACTTTGCCCAGGAACACTGCTGTAGCCAGAGGCGATGTGGCATCTGTCTGCACTTCTTAGGTGACATTGAGCAAATAAAAGTTTCACAGACCAGAGGAAGCCCACTACAGATGAGAGAGTCTGTCTTGCAGACAGATCTCATTCTTTCTTATGCATCTGAACCCCCAAATATTTCAGTGACAGGCAACAAACTAGTGACATCTGCTGGCTTCCTGCCCAGTTCTTGTCATTCTCAGTTATTTTAGCTCGACTGTATAGCATCCACTCTTTCTCTTTCGCATTTTTCCCTCTGACACTGTCCCTGCTCTGCCTTCCCTGATGCCCACAGACCTCACATTAGCTCCTCTCTGAGTCCTGAGCATCTGTACTGATACCCCAGGAAATCTGAAAACATGCCCAGTCGAAGACCTGGCTTGGCTCTGTGGTCCCTCCTTTGGCTTTCCATGACTGTAAACAAATAGGCAGTGCTGAAGAACTCAGTAGGTGCGCCACAAACAGGAGCTAGGGGGCAGGTTGGAATGGATGCCCAGCAGAGGTCTAGAATTGGGGTTACCCCTGATCTCAGTGGATGCATACTGAGGATGGAGCGAAGGACCAGGGACTGAAATGGATGCTCAGCAGGGGTCTGTACAGCTGAGGAACTGGGCCTAGTGGCCACTGTGTTTGCCAGCAACTTGTGTTGAAGACCTAGGAGTGCATCTGTAGGGGCTGGAGACAGAACATTCCCAGGGCAGACTGGTGCGATGGTTTAGTCAGTGAATGTGCATGTCACACATCTTGATGGTCTGAGGTCTACCCCTGGAACTCACACAAGGGAGGGAGCGCATCCTACACAGAGCTGTCCCCTGACTGCCACAGGCACACTGTAGCATGTGCTCTCCCCAATTCCTATTTTTACTGCTAGTACTAGTTATAGAGTAGCATGTCCATGGGCAGCCGGATGTCTGTCCTTACTTTCTGATTTATGTACCAATGCAAAGCCAGCCTCTTGTAAAAATCTCTTTTCATGTTTACGTCCCGAAACCTCTATCCACGGGGAAATACTTTCTTGGGTTCACACTTTGTCTACAGAGACACTGTTACCCAATACCAGTAAATCTTTCAGCTGTATTCCGAGCATGGCTAAAAGATTAACTAGCTATTTACCTATTATGTGCCCGGGGAAAGCAGATTATAGCCTCTCTCCTTTAGTAATTTTTTTCCCTTAAGTACCAATAACTCCATGTTTATTCCACAGAAATAATTTGATAAAGGCAATAAAATGTAAGGTAAAATAAAAAGTCAACAAAAGTCCCTAGCTCAGACTCCCTCAGGTCATTTCTGTTAGTATTTTGATGTTTGCCTTCCTAATTTATGAATTCATTTATGTGTGTATGTGAGGATGCATGTACACACTCCTTTTTTCCAAACTAAAATCACTCAATACATGCCACTGCCTTGCCTCTTTTCCTCATGTTATCTCCTGCAACTCGTGGTTTTAAAGCTATTGTATGATTTTCTTTAACTATGCAGTCATTCATTGAGCCAACCTTCTGCTGTTTGATATTTGCTCTTCATTGTCCATTATCATAAAAAACAATGATATAAACACCTTTAGTAGAAATCATTGTGAGTCATTAATCACATTCATAAATAGCCCATTGCTGGGCTTGGATGTGTGTGTGTGCATGGTTAAGCTTTGGATGCACATTGACTTGACTTGTATAAGGTGGTGTTAGTGTTCACTCTTGCAGAAATGCATGGGTGTGCCTCCTTGTCATGCCTTTGTTCACACGGGACATCCCAGTGTGACTCATGCAAAATAGATACCTGTTGGGTTTCTGTTTTATTTTGTTTTTTACTTATTTCTGGATCACGAGAAATGAAACAGGCTGAGGGAGTCAAGCTTGTATTTTACAGCTCATTTCTACCACTGGCCTCTGTCAGGCTTTTTTCTTGTTTCTTTCTCATTCTGTCTGTCACTCCATCTGTCCCCTTTGGTGTTGCACCTTATTTCTGCCCCTTCTCACCCATCTCCTTACAAGCAGCTGTGGTATTTTTTCTGTCTGTTTACATGCATGTTCATGAGTGTTCGGTTGTATGTGCATTTGTGTAAACATGCATGTGGAGACCAGTAGACAACCTTGGTTTTTATCCTCAGGAATACTGTCCATGTCCTTTGAGACAGGTTTGTCATTGACCTGGAGGTCATCATATTCTTTAGACTGTCTAGCCAGAGGCTGCGGGATCCTGCTGTCTTTGCCTCCAGCTCGGGGATTACAAGTACACCCACCAGGTCTGCCATTTTTGACATCTATTCTGGGGATCAATCTCAGGCCCTCATGATGGCAAGGCAAGAACTTCACTGACTGAGAACTTCACTGACTGAGCCATTTCCCCAGCTCCAGTGTAACGACTGTAATATAGTTTGTTGCTTGTTTTGGAATATGTATGTTTGATTGTTCTTGTACATAATGTGGTTCAGAAAAATTTCTGAGTGGATTCTTCCTTCCTCCCCTTATTTCCTCAGTAAGCAACATATCTAAGACACATATGTGTTGCTATGTGTAAGTCCAATCCATCCTGCCTAGTTATGACTTATCTGTTTGGTTTTCATATCTTTGGATTGTTTGGTTATTTGTGAGGTTATAGAGTATGCCATCATTTTTTTATGAACCATATCACATACCTGTGCATTTTCAAAATCTCTGGAGATCAGACATTTTCATTTGGGGGTTTGGAGTCCTTGGTTGGCAAAGGGAAGCAGGCAGAAGCCTAGCCTAAGGAACGTAACATTGGAGTTGAAGGATCAGATAAGGTGATTTCTCAGATGTCCCTTTAAAGCCTGTGTGATATTGAGCTTCTAGGCAGTGAGATTGGCCTCTTGTGGGGCTGTGGACGGAGGGGTGGTAGTGTGTGGTAAGGACATTCTGGATGCCTGAGCATCACCGTACTGTTGCTAGTGGCTTCCCAAAGAGCTTTCGTTGCTTGGTGCAGATTGTAAGGAAAGTGTGGAGTATGAAGTGTCTGGGAAGGGGTGGATCCCCATTGTACAGCCACTGACATTCACCTCAAGGCTCCGTTTCTCTCCTCCTTTCAAACTGAGTCTACCTTTCCAGGAGTCTTCCCCGTCTTTGGTGCACTTTAATTTTCTCCCTTGAAAATTGCTTTGCCTTTGGCAAGAGGGGAGACACAATCTTCCAGGTCTCCCTGCAGCCACTCGTGGGATCACATTCAATAGTTTGCTTCTCTGAACCTGTTGTCTCATTGTGTCCCTGAGAATTTGGCACAACAAACATTATTCTCATCATATGGGATAGAAAACCAAGGAACCATGAACTTGATTTTTTTAAAGTAGAAACATATTTTCATCCAGTAAGAGCCTCATACAGGGCTGGGATATAGCTCAGTTGATAACGTGCTTTCTCAGCATGAATGAGGCCCTGAGGACCTCTAGCCCCATATAAATGAATTGTGGCAGTGCTTGGCGTCTGTAGGCCATGAACTTGGGAGACAGAATCGAGAATCAGACGTTCAAGGTCATCCTCAGCTGCATAAGTTGTTCACATCCGCTCTGAGCTAGAGATGTCTGGAAAGAAGAAATAGAAGGAAAGTTAGCGGGAAGAGGGCATCTTGTTTATATATAATCACTGGTGTGTGTGGGTGGCTTAGTGGGTGAGGATTGCTCATTACAGAAACACGAGGACTGGAGTTTAAATTCCTAGCATCCATGTACAAGGCCAGGCGTGGCTCTGCCTGGACCTATAACTCCAGAGCTGTTGAGAAAATGGGAGGATTGCTGGGACTTCCTGGCCATTTACCTAGCTCCAAATTCAGTGAGAGACCCACTATTAGACTGATAAGGTAGAGTAACAGAACAGGATATGCAACGTCCTCCTCTGGTTCTCCGTGAGTACATACAGGGGTGCACCTTACCCCCCCCCCATACTAGCTCCTGACAATAATCCTCTGCAAGCACTTCCCAGTCTTTGTGAGATGGAGCAAATGTAGCCTTGTCCTAAAATGGATGAAAGACAGTACAGAAGAGCTTGGTTGGTGTTTGGCACTCCTGCTGTGGCTGAGGCTGGTCCTGGTGCTGCGCAGTTGTCAGAGTATTATGGTAGCCTAGAATTGGAACCTGGACTCCTTAGTGATATAAGATGATTCCCCAAACTGGTATTCCAGTCTGCAGAGGGGGTGGGAAGCCCAGCCAAGGCTGCTTCTCTTCCCTGCAGGGACACTGATTCCCAAGCTGGAGTCTATGAGCACCAGACCCCCTGCCTGCACTCAGCAAAGGCTTTCTAGAAAGCAGTTGCCTGCAGGAAGGACTTTAACTCTGAAGGAGTACTGCAATTTATTCTTTTTTTTTCCCCCAGAGACAGAGTTGCATTTTATTCTTTAAGAAGTGTAGGTTTTTAAAGTTTTCTAAAATCTTCTACTTCTATATTATCAAGTACAAAGAACGGTTTTTTGTTTGTTTGTTGTTTTTTATTCTCCGAGTAGGGTTTCAGTATAAAGCCGGCAAAGGAAAGGCCATCCTTTCTTTTCATTTTTGAAATGAATCGTTTGATGCATCAACACATGCCTAGCTACTCCTCCGAAAAGTTAGGACTCTTCCCAAATAAATGATGTACTGTGCGGGAGATGACAAGGCGGCTTTGCCTCGTTCTCTCTTTCAAATATCTATTACCGCGATTTTACAACATACAGCACAAACTCTCGATGATGTGTCACCAAGCAACACGAGGCTGAAATGTCAGTGAGTGAGTGACCCTTCACTTTCCCTAAGACTCCCAGTGGAGCAGGAGCCACTTGTAAACTAAGTGCAAGAAGAGATAGCTGGCAGTCACGCATGCTCCGTGTTGGAAATTAGACATCCAATGTAAAGCCCAGCAGGTGTGTGTCATCCGAAGTTGACAGCTCAGGGCAGCCTGTCCTGAAATAGAGTCTCCTCTGGTGTTGTGCCTTCCCCGGAACTGCTGCTGGGGGAAAGAGCAGGGACCACTATTGAATTTGGTAGTAGATATCAGTGTATTCATCATCGAAAACACATCTGGGTTTCAGCATTTTAAAGGTAAATTTTATAACCTCAAGGTTAGCACATTTTAAAACTCTTACCTTTTGGGTGGCTGGATCTATGCAGAAGGTGGCCAATGACATGATTGTCCCGTAATGAATCAAAATCTGTGTATATTTATTTAGCACACATTAATGATATTATAATACAGTGTCAATGTATCACTGTAAGTATGATGAGAATTCCTGTGTGACTTTTATAAAGTATAAACAAGAGAGTTACGTATAAATGCACTCCCTCAAGAGATGTCTGTGAGACACCAACAGTGTGCTCAGACACAGTCAACACAGAAATGGGCTCTGCCTTTATGAAGCTTACACCTTCAAGGCAGGACTAGATAATAACAGCAAAGACTTGGCTCATCTCTGCTTCCTACATCACTAGCCTAAGCCTCTGTAATGGTTCACCTGGACCATGAGTACACTCCATAGTGGTCACCTCACTTACCTGTATCACCTCACCCACTTTCTCCATGGCAACCATAAGAGGTTCGAAACTTCAAATTAGATCTTGCATCACTTTTGCATGGTCCCTTTCATTACCTCACGGTACAATTAGGATAAAAATTCCACTCTATCCAATCATGTTCAAGGTCGAGTGTTGTACTACCGTGCTCTATAGAGGCCAGCAGCTCCAAACACAAGGACAGCCCCAGTTCCCCACACCCTATGCTCCATCTCCATAAGATGTGGCTTGGGCTGTTCTCTGGTGCTCCCCATAGCTAGATCCTCCTCCTTCAGCTCCGCGGAAGTTGGTTCCCCCACCCCCACCACTGTTACTCTGTCGCAGTCTTCCTGGCAGTTAACACAATTCGTAATTATCTTTAAATCCACCAGAGAGAAAAATTGTCTGAAATTAAGACTTTATTGTGCAATTTAGAACTGAGAGAGGGGGATTGGATTCTGAAGTTTGCAATGTAGGTGTCTTTTCTTCGGCTCCCAAACAAATACTTAATTAAATTGCTAAGGTATGATTACCCAATCACTTGTAGGCAGCAAATGCATTCATTTTCTCCGCCAATTTGGTTGATCAGAATCAATGCCTCTGGAAGATAGATTGTTCTCCGTTGTGAAGGAAATGCTTTAAAATTAAGATGTGTTAACCAAATTACAGCAGGGTTCTCAAAACAGGCAACTAGCCAATGGCAGAACGTTCCATTGTTACTTGTAAGCCTGTCTTTGCAGAAGTGCTATCGTAAAGGAGAGGCACAAATAATTATAAACCAGCAAATGCTGGAAGAGAAAGAAAAATGAAATATTAAGAGGACAACTCTAGTCTAGGAGTAGCCTGCACTTAGACCCAGAAAGAAGAAGAGTGAAGGCCTTGGGAGCCCTGGGGATACGTGTGTGGGGAAGTGTTGTGGGGAGAAGAGACTAGACATGGGAGGGAAGATGGAGGAGTGTTGGGGAGGGATGAGGAGAAGGAAGGAGGACAAGAAGGAGAAAGATCAGATAGTACTAGGTCTCTGTACTGGCCAATGACATCCCTCCTTAGCTCATCCTTAAGAAGCTGGCAGAGGTGGGCGGGGCTTCCTGTGCCTGTGTACTCTGCAGTGGTTATGGGTGGCAGGACAAGGGAATGAAGGCCATGGCATTTCATTAGATAGCCCATCTTTGCCCAGAAAATCAGGATTCTTTCCTGCGACTCCCATTCCTCTAAAGCCATCAATTTCTTGTTTCAGATCCCTTAACCACAACTTACTGCAGCTGTGCTTTTGACGCTCAGAGATAGTCTTGTGTTCTCTTTCTCTTCCCTCCCTCCCTCCCTTCCTCCCTCNTCTCTCTCTCTCCCTCCCTCCTTTCTCTCCCCCTTTCTCTTTCTTCCCTCCTTCCTTCCCTCCCTCCCTTCCCCCTTCCTCCCTCCCTCTTTCTCCCTCCCACTCTCTCTCTCTCTCTCTGGGTGGCACCATGTTGTACACTTTTCTTGGGGTCAGTTCTGTGTCGCATTTCAGGAGATAAGGAGCCAACCTATATCTTTCTGTAAATTCTAAACCTTGGAATGCAAAAGGTGGATAGTCTCTTCTGTGACAGGTTGGTCACTGACTTTGGTGCTTGTCTGCAGTCTGTCACAAGTCCTGTGCAGCTTGCTGGGGTCCCACAGAGAAGCACTGTGTGGCCTGCAGAGACCCACTGCACGTGCTGAGAGACGGCAGCTGTGAGAGCACCTGTGGGGACAGCTTCTACAACAAGCAGGGGACCTGTCTAGGTAAGTGCCAGGCTGGCATGCCAAAGCAGCAGCTCTTTGATTTTTCAACATCTCTTGTATTCAAATCATATAATTGATAATGAACATATCTTTTGCTCAATGAATATGTGCATGTCTGCTGGCATTCACTTTCCTTTGTCATATATATATANTAGCAAGTGGGACCTCCTTTAACTGCCCTGATGGCTTCTTAGACTTGAGGTATTCATTCTATCCTGCCCCAGGCAACCTGCTTAAGACTCACAACTATGTGGAGAGAGGAATGGAGTCCCCATTGGGACATTTCCCTAAATCTCAAACATGATTCATACCAGGCCTCTTCCCTAATGTAAGTGAAGCAGAGACCCATGCCAGCATGGGCAGACCCGCCTTTGTTTTGGGATCACTGACTTAAAAGTTGACGGATCGCCGTCTAGTATTCTTCCCAGTCATGTGATGACAGCCAGCCCAGTACATCCCTTGTGTGCCAGGCATGGAGACCAGCCACCAAGAGCTGTGGAAGTGCAGCGGAAGCACAGATTCAGGCACAACTCACCCCATCAGCCTGCCAGTTTCTTACTTGTAAAACGGAGATAAATCTAACTCCTGTGGTAGACAGAATAAATGACCCCAAAGTTGTCATGATTTAAGACTAAGAACCTGTAAGCTCATCACTGAGTGGGTAGCTGGACCTTTGCAGGGATGAGTAAGAAAAGCTTCTAGAGACAGGGACAATGTCCTGGAGCATCGGGTGTATCTGTGTGATAATGAGGTATCAGGGCAGTGCTGGAAAAGACTGGAGGATGGATGCCGAGATCCAGGTGATAGAAGGGAAAGGAAGGATCTCCTAGCACGAGCATGCCGGATATAGGAAACACCAAGGGAGTGAATTCTCTGGGGTTCTAAGAAATGCAGTTGAGAACACCTTGATTTTTAGAACTTCTAACCTCTTACACTGTAAGACAGTAGATTTGTGTTGTTTCTTACCAAAGTTAATGGTAATTCACAATAACAGGCACTGAGTCACACCCAGCTGGGAAGGCACAGAATAGCTGCCATCAGGGCTCAATGTTTCATTGCACCAGTGACTTCACTAGATAGAGACCAGCATCCTCATGGTTCCAGTGAAGAAGCAAAGAGAGTAAGAAATAAACATGCCTTGGGTCTCATAGCTAAAGGGGGTCAGAATGAGAGTCAGGTGTAGCTCTTCAAGTTGTTTTGGAAAACAGGACCATTTCTAAAGTCAGGTGACATAAATGTCAAGGCTCTAATGCTGTTGTGAAAATGTAAACTGCAGTTTTCCTTACTCAAGGTCCCCAAGTTCAGTGCCATTAGCATCACCTACTGCAAAGCATGTGGTGTGGGCATGTGGTGTAGCCCATTCTGCAGATCAGGCCATCTTTTGAAATTGCAGCAATCCTGAAGGTCAGTCCTGTACAGGAAGCATTAGCCACCACACTGGCCTCTGATTTTAATCCTTCCAGTCTACAAGGAACACAGGCTTCCTACACTGAACTCCTGAGCCAAAGTTAATGCCCATTCTTCATATCCCAGGCTTGCACCATCTCCTTTTACACACATGCCACAAGCAGAAGACACCATCTAGCCTCCGTAGCAGAACATTGGCCCTGCTCCTCTGTCAGTGGCGATTAGTACCCTCTCTTGGGACTTAAAGTATAAATGCCTTTAGGCCTTAGGATTAGTGTGAATTTGACATCTGTCCACCTTTAGAGAATACACTGGGCTTAATTGAACAGGAAAGTGATGATGACAGAAAGATTAACATGCTGAGGCCAGTGGCAGCCTGGCCTCTCTCTCTGCCCTCACATGGAGTAACACCAGATGAAAGCTTGCACTCCAGGAGAGCTGGGGACCCCCACAAAGCCTTAAACAAACAGCTGCCAGGGCCCTCTCTCTTCCCTGTACAAGTGGAGTCATTAGACTCTGAAAGCCAACCATTGCTGTTCTTGTCCAGTGAACGGAAGAACAAGTCAGAACGATTAGGGGCTGCACACTCTTAGTGATTGGCAGAAATCTATCATAGCCTGCACAGTATTCAGTAGGTACAATAGTCATTCAGCTCAGCTCAAACCTTTCATCCACGGTCAGGACACTGCTACCTATGGATTTTAGCAATGCCCCTAGAGTTGGCTAGTTTATCTGAAGACAAAAGAAGGGAGAAAGAAACAAATGAGTGTCAAGAGAAGGAGGGGAAGGAGGCAGAGGTGGATGAGGTAGTATACATTACAATGATCTATAGAACGGGCTACATGTCAGCCAATGACATTTTGAGATTCTGTCTTTAAAAAAACAAAAGTTATGTTAAGTTAAATGAAAACAAACCAACAACGACAACAAAAAACCTTCTGAGCACTTGGGGGAAGGCAGTACTATACATCTGCATGAAGTCTGAATTTTGAAGAATGTCTGAAGGCTTCTAGGCCACAAAGATAGACCATGGCTGGTGTCAGCCCAACAATGATAAGTCATTTCTGCCCACACCACATGCTTTGCAGTAGGTGATGCTAATGGCACTGAACTTGGAGACCTTAAGTAAGGAAAACTGCAGTTTACATTTTCACAGCAGCATAAGAGCCTTGACATTTATGTCACCTGACTTTAGGAATGGTCCTGTTTTCCAAAACAACCAAGAACCAACCGATGGGTATCTGAATGTTAGTTAAAACCTTAGGTGCCGATAATGGTGACTTATCTCCATTTCAGATAGAGACTGGCTGGTGTTGGTTTAAGTAGTGACAACTAGCTGGCCCATGCCTGTAGATATCACAAAGCCAGGTGTTGTGGAGCCTGTTATAAGCCGCAGCATGTTCCACCTGAAGGAGCTGACTGTTGCCATGCCAGTCAGTCTGGGGCCCGTGTCTTGGGGCTATATATTAAATATTTATTTATATATAAATATATATAAATAAATATATAATATATTTATATATAAATATACTTAATAATATATTAAATATATAGAGTGGGATACTTCCAGGGGAAACCTCAACAATCTTTCTGGTACTCAGCCTCTTTCTTATGAAGGACTGGTATAACCCTAGCTAACTAATATAATAAATAGGTCAAATCCACAGGTTTCTGATAGACACTCCCATGTCCTCCTTCTCCTCCTTCTTCTCTCTGTCTCTCTCTCTTTCTCCCTCCTTCCCTTCCTCCCTCGCTCCCTCCCTCCCCCTCCACCCTCTTCTTGTCCCCCTCTTTTCTTTCCTCACCCAGGTAACTACTTGAATTCCTAATATTTAATTTAATTTTTCACTTTATTATGTGAGCGTTAGGCCTGCCTGTATATGTGTGCATCACCTATATACCTGGTGCTCATGGAGATCAGAAAAGGGCACTGGATCCCTGGAAGCTGCAGTTAAGGCTGGGAGCCCAGCCCAGGTCCTCTGGAAGAGTAGCAAATGCTCTTAACTCCTGACCCATCTGTCCACCTCTAGAGCTTTTTAAAGTTCGGCTGTTCTTAGGAGATTTCCTAAACAGGGTGTTTTATTTTGGGTGCACACATGTTTTACTGTGTCGCACAATAGCATGTTCAGGGCTCTTGCTATCCCCTTATTTTCCAACTCAGCACTATCTTTTCAGGGTCTACTGGCCCTTCACTTCTCGTGGCTGCAAGGTACTCCCTTGGCCACCTCCATCACTCACTCTTCCTGCCTCCCAGTGCCTGCTTTCCTCCACTCTCTCCATCCTGAGGTTGTCACCACAGAGCGTCAGTCAACACCACTGTCCTGCCCCTTGATGAGCTTATCTGGACTGCTCCTTGGGACTTCGGCCAGGAGCAGCATTGCTGGTTTATTGATTCTACCTGGGCTTTATTTGATAAACTAATGTCAGGCTGCTCTCCCGAATAGCTGTGCAATCTCCATTCCCAAGGATGGTGGTTCTGTCATCTGCATATGGTGCCCTCATGGGGCAACACCAACCTCCTGAGTTTTCCTAATTGCTAGGCATAAAAGGACATTGACTTTCCTCTGTATAAATCTTCTTTTTAAATTTTTACCCATTTTCTATGGCTTTTTCTTTGCCTTCTGTGTAGTTCCTTATATTTTATAGATGTTAATTTTTTTAATGTTCTGTTCTATTTTGCCTTTTTTTTGTTGCTGGGGATAGTAGCTAAGGCCTTGAGCATGCTAAGCACACATTACTGCTCTGCTACTTCTTGACTATCTCGTTTTAAATATGTACCTATCTCCCATTCTCTTTTCTTTTAACTTTGAACATATAATGTCCTTTATTAAGCAATTTTTCCTTTATTTCTATTGATTTAACTTTTTTTTAGAATTTCAGACATGTGTAAAGCACATTGTAACAGTAACAATTAATTCATCTTTGTTATTACTCTCTGCTTAAAAGCTTTGCTGCAGAATTTTTAAGAAGATATGCCACAAACTAATGGGTCTGCATTTTCTCCCATTAATTTAGCAATGTAAATTTAAGCTTCTGACCCCCTGAGATCTCATTTATGTTTGTGACTTGTGAAGTCACACAGTTTGGTTTTTCTCAATTTTGCTGTCCAGTTTTCCCAACATGACCAGTAGCTCAGTCTTGCCCTTCCTTTTGATGTCTGTTGTATACTAATGATCCACATGTGCATCCTTTCATGCCAGCTAGTCTACACTCCGCATCTGTGCCCTGGTGTCAACTTCACCCTCTTTGATTGACTGACTTCTACTGCCTAGTAGTTCATCATAAAGTTGATTGGGGAGCCCCCACAACTCCTCTTCAGAGTTAATTTAGACATTATACTACATGTATCAAATTATAAAAAAAATTCAACTAGAATTCTTATTGCTATTATACTGAAGTTACAGGCTAATTTGGAATGAAAAGACATCTTGCAAATGCTTGTATTTAAATTTGTTTTCCTTTAAGGATTCGTATAGGACTGTCTTAAAATGTTTGATACATAATGTTGTTATTATTATTAGTCAATTCTTAATTTTGACAAATTTCTTCAGATCTTCATTTCTAGGGAATTTTATTTAGCTTCTAGAAAATATGATTCTGTTATGATAGTTGTTCTAGAATTAGGGACTTCATGAGTTTTATGGGGATTGAGAGTGAAGGAGGCTTCTCAGACTCCGGTTTGGTTTTATGTGAGTTGAGGGTGGTGCACTTATTCTTTGAAGCCATTGCCATGGCCCCGTCTTGATTTCTCTTGCTCATTTGGGTCTAGGCAGGTGGGCATCTCCCCACCACAGTGGACAGAATATAAAGCCTGATGACCTAGAACCTTTTGTCTTACATCCTTGAAATGCTTTAGGGTGCAGATGTCCTAAGGGAGCAGACCGCATAAGTCCCAACAGTTCTTGGTTCCTGGATGCTGATTCTCCTTAGTCTGAAGAAGAGCTGTGTTTATCTGCAGGCAGTGATCCCAGGCTGGGGAGCCGTTCAAAACAGCATCTCCTTGACCTCCCTCCTCTGCTCTACAGGCCCAGGCTCTGAGCCCCTTTCCAGACCTTGCTATGCACCCACACTTTTGAACGTGCACCCGCTCTTTGTTTCTAGACATTTTTTTTTATCAATCATTCAAACTTCTCTTTCAAGAAGTTCTTTCTGGGTCTATACTTGCAGCCACCAACCCTTTTCATTATTGCTCTCCCTGTCCCTTTCATTCACAGCCCTGGGCCTGTAGCAGACAATTCATCACTGTGGCCTTCAGTTCATGTCCCTGGAGCCCACTGGAATATGTGGCACAGGTCACCTAGAGCCCAATTTCCAAGTGTAGTGGAACCTTTGAAGACCTTATTTGTCCTCTGTGTTAGCAATGGTCTCTTGAGCCCTTTTCCTCTTAGTCTCTCTTGTTTTGTTTTGTTTGCCATTGAACCATTTATTTTTGGTCACTTTGATTATATATATATNTTGTTTGCTTGCTTGTTACACTGTCCACAGATCCTTCCCTTGTTCTGTGTTATCCTGCATGATGTTCTTAAATAAATAACTCTGGTCTGGTTTTAAAACACTAGTTTTATATAATGAGCAATGAGTTGCTCTTTTGAGTACCAGAACTACAAACCAAGCTGGACCACGTACATCCCAAACTACACTCATAACTCCCTCCTCCGCATCACCCTCCTTGCACTCTTTGATGGCTGAGGGACATCCCTTTGTCCCTGAAGACAGACTCTTGGAACTCATCTGAGACACTTTCTTTTTCACTCCTCTCAAATCTGTCCCCTCTTCATAAACTTGATATAACCCCATCTTGCTCCAAGGGGCATGGCCATGATCTTCCAAATGCTCCCCAGTTCATTTCACCCCTTCAAACTGGTTTTCAAACTGAAGCCAAAGGGATCGTTCTTATCTCTAAGTGTGGTCATCTTTCCACTGTGCTTCAAACTGCAGGGCCTCTCAGTACCTATCATAGGGTGAGGCTAAGGAGTGCCCAGTTGAATCTGAATTTCAGGCAACTCTCAGGTAGCTGTGCCTTCTGGAGCATAAGAATCTAAGAAGCGTCAGTGTGGCTACAGGCTCCCTTTATCTAGGGCTGCCCTGATGTCATGGAATTGCTGCTTCTTGGACATCATTCCATGTCATGAGCCAGGACTGCTTTTTCAGCTTAGCAGATATTCCAAGAAAATGTTGATTGATGGGTAACTTCTTCTTAAGGTTCCTTCTGGACTTCTCTTCCCTCCTCTCTCACACACTTTTTGAATGGTATGTTTGATATCTGTGTTTACTTTCCTTAGATTATACTAATATGCCATTTGGACTAGAGCCCAAGTGAATTTAATTTCTGTATCTCTACCACCAGTATAACACCCCATGCAGGCCTGTGTCAGTGTTCTGAGGGTAGATCAATGCGTGCATGCATGTGTAGGTCTTGGAAGTCTGTAAAAAGTTCAACAATTTCAGTATACTTTTACCCAGCATGGTCTGAGTGGCATCATAAATTGCTGCAGTATTGCTTTCAGTAGGTGAAATTGAGGCTATTTTGTCCTTAGTTACACAAAATCTACTTTTTAAAAATTCATTATAAGCTTAAACTTAACTGAAAGTTGGTATTTTTATTTACTAAGTCTGTCAGTCCTGCTTCTGAAGCCATTTCAGCTTTAAATCCCATATGGAATCGGATGTGCTGGCTGCTATGCCTTGGAGTATTTGTGGCGCTTTGTTCAGTGACTAATTCCTCCATTATCCTTCTACCGCGAAAAGGAAAGCACAGAGCCCTTTACTGTTTGGAATCAAGGGCACAGAGCTCTTCTGAGCAGCCAGGGAATGAGACTGAGAGACACTGGTGCCAATTTGGGGCATTGTGAAGAGAGAGGGTCACTGCTGTGTTGCTCACTGTCACTCCCCCTCTGGTGGCTTTTTCATCCCCATTAGCTTGTGACCAGTCCTGTAAGAGCTGTGGCCCCAGTAGTCCCAGATGTCTTACCTGCGCTGAGAAGACAGTGTTGCATGATGGGAAATGCATTTCTGAGTGCCCTGATGGATACTATGCTGATGCCACGGGAAGATGCAAAGGTAGGAGGTGGAACCTCACCACCATCATCATCACTGCCTCCATCATTGTATTGAATGCATATTTGCCAGCATTTGGTGCTACCTGCTTCTCATTGGTGATGGTTATATACAGGGAAAGGGTTACATTAAAGGGACAGCTTTTTCATAATAGAAACTACATGTCTAGTACGGGAGAGGGGGTGTGGGAACAAGAGATATGAATGGATTCCATAGAATGGGGTACATACGTGGAAGCCGTGTGTCTATTAGTAATGCCCAGAGATCATTTGCTCTGTTTGAAATGTCCAAAAGATCTTTAAGATGCCACCCTCATGTGCTTGTGAGCCAGTGCTGATCTGTGTCAGCAATGGCAAACTGTCTCCTCCTGGCATTTATAAACTCATGTCGGCAGAGACAGAGCAGGGCAACAATTAAGTAAACAAGGAAACCGACTTTGATAGCCAGTAAAGTCTACCTCCGCTAAAAATGTATTTAGTGTGCAGTTTGTCTAATGTTCTTTCGTACTAATAAACTCATGAATGATTGCCTTTCGAGACTCTCTTGACTCCAGTTTACAGAAGCTTGACTTTGGCCTTTTCCTCATAGGCACCTCATAGGCATTCTGCCCCACACAACTTGGTCATCCTTCCGCTCTGAAACTTATATTCAGTCAGTTCTTCTGCCTCATTGTCTTTTAGAGCAGGGTATTTGAGCTCGGCCATTGGCATCTCCTGATTTAACTCCCTTTGTCCGCCAGCCTCTTTATGTACCAAAGTTCATGACTTTTCCTTGGCCCCCAAAGTTCTCGTCTCCTCCCCTGACTCTGCCTGTCTGGCTCCTGACCGTTATCCTTCAGAACATTTTGCCTGTGTCTCACTGCTGTCCTGAGAGGTTCTGAAGGCTCAGTTTGGGTCATGCTCTTAGGGTCGAGTTAACACAGGGTCAAAGCAGGGTGTGTGTGTGTGTCGNGGGGGGGGTCCCTAACATTGTCATACATACTAGTCAGACTCTTTTCTGCAATAATGCAATTCTTAGAAGCATAGACTGCCAAAGCTGAAGGTATGTTCACCATCTAACCAACCCTCTGGACCAGGACTGAACTAGACTTGCCTGAGAGGAATGCCAGGCCATGAACTGTCTGCTTTTCTTATTGTTCAGGCATGGAGGCTTAGATACCCACAAACAACATCCTACCATTGCTCTGAATGAGCTCTGTGATCTTGGGTTGAGAGAGAGAGAGAGAGAGAGAGAGAGAGAGANGGGGGGGGTCCCTAACATTGTCATACATACTAGTCAGACTCTTTTCTGCAATAATGCAATTCTTAGAAGCATAGACTGCCAAAGCTGAAGGTATGTTCACCATCTAACCAACCCTCTGGACCAGGACTGAACTAGACTTGCCTGAGAGGAATGCCAGGCCATGAACTGTCTGCTTTTCTTATTGTTCAGGCATGGAGGCTTAGATACCCACAAACAACATCCTACCATTGCTCTGAATGAGCTCTGTGATCTTGGGTTGAGAGAGAGAGAGAGAGAGAGAGAGAGAGAGAGAACACACACATGCATGTGGAGCTCATAGGTTAGCCTCAGTTCTTCAGGAACTATATACCATGATTTTTGATCCAAATCACTGGCCTGGGGATTTGCTCACCCATTTGGCTCGGCTACCTAGTGAGCACCAGCGATCTGCTCTCTCTGGTTCACTTCTCCACACTAGAGCCACAAATGTGCATCGCCACACCCACTTCAACTTCTTCGCTTGGTTCTCTGGACCTGATGCTTGCACAGCACGTGTTTTACTATTTTACTAGCTGGGTTATCTCCACAGTCCTTGAGTGAAAAGTTAACCTCCCAAGACCTCAGTTTCCCTAACCATAAAATTTGATTCGCAATAGCTGCTTCTGAATGTTGCCATAGGACTAAGAAGGGCCATTGCATATACTTGCAAGCAGAGGGAGCTGACAAGCAGGTAGAATGTGGAAAGGATGACAGTGGGGTGACAGGGACAGTTCTGACAAGGTGACCATCTGCCAACATGCTTCCTCTTGGATGTGGTTTATCACCGGGGAGGAAAACCATCCAGGGATTGTCCCTGTGGTGCCTGCAGCCTGCTGTGCTCCTCTCTCCTCAGTTTGTCACGACATGTGTGCCAGCTGCTCTGGACCTGCAGCTTCTCACTGTGTGGCCTGCGTCCATCCCCATGTTCTCCATCAAGGTCATTGCCTGCCAAGCTGTGGAGAGGGCTTCTATCTTAACCACGGGGTCTGTGAAGGTACGGTTGGTATCACTGTTATTCCTCCTGCCCAGTCACATGGACATAGGTGGACTCCCCACTCCCAAATATTGCCTTTCAGTACAACCTTTCCTCTCGTATATCTTAAATGGCTACGAACACATCAGAGCCTGTGCCATCTCTCTGTTGTCTTTTAGTCCCACAGCCCAAAATTCAACCACTTGCTGATCAAAAATAAAAAGTAGAAATTTCAGAAATCTTCCCAAAGCAAAGTTTTAACCCACTCCATGTATATGATATGTGTGGATGTCATGTTAAGTACTTACTGAATCTGAGATCAGATATATATGTGGACAGTTGTAGGCTATATGCAAATGCCAGGCTAATTTATAAAGGAGATTTCGATATCTGTGGAAATCCCAGAATCCAGTTCTCTGGAGGACATGGGGGTTAACCTGCATATGCTGTTTTCTTTCTTTTTATCTTAATAGTTTTATAAAGAGATGATAATCTGAAACACAAACACACATACGCCAAGCCCATTCAAAAGTTCATGTGTTTTTTTGGCCATCCTTGCAGGGCATGTTATTTCTGTTAGCATGCATTGATTTTGTTTTTACTTCCCCCTTTCTGTGCTTTCCTGATATTGCTAATGTTTATAGACTTCATTTGCTTTTCCCCCAAGAACTTTTCGCTAATGATAGTGTGAGCCAACTGAGATTCACTAGTGGTGCCTCTGGCTGAGCAAAATAGAAAATCGTAAATTGCTGTATGCCAAAAGGCTCTGGGCTCCTGGGGAGAGCGACAGCATTTGAGCTGTGTCATGTGAATATAGAACATTGGGGGTGAGCCTTTAATTAAAAAAATCTGTATTTGTTTGCACCTTAGAAAAGTGAAAATAGCAGAAGGAAAAATTATACCAAATGTCATTAAGTAAGTGTTTGAAAGAAAGCATTTAGAGAATCTTTTAAAGGAACAGTGAGTTAATTATATCAATACTTGGGCATGAGAAAGTTTGCATGCAGTATTGCCTTTGATTTTAAAGACTCCTGGCTTTGATTTTTAAGACTCACAAGGGAAACAAAGCCTTGTTATTAGACTAGGAAGTTTCGCTCATACTCAAGGAGGCCCTTCCTTGCTTAGGAAGTCAGCTTTCTCCCCAGTAAATCCCAAGAAGACTCTGTTTCCTGAGCCTCTCCATAGCACATGATGGATGAGCGTAATGGTCAGTCACATAATGACCAGTTCTGCAAGGGGTAGAGAGTAACGGCCTTCGTACAAATGTATCTAGAAATCTTCAATAAAAACCGAGGGCATGATGTTAAATGGTCGTTCAGTGAATGTGCTTCTCTAGAGAGCCAAGCAAATATTGTCCAGTTTGCTGGGTTTTATTGTCATCCTGCCTGACAGCCCTTCTAGGAGCTAAAAGATGAGACTCATTTTCCCATCCTCACTTTCTGTAGTGTTGAGGGAGAAGGTCCTGCTCACAGCTCGCCAATTGTAGTGATAGGGGGAGAGGGCCTGCTTTTCGTCCGGCCCAGCTCCTGCATTGCTAGCTTATACCCATAAATAACAGCACACAAATTGTATTCATTTAAGCACTGC
>LOEQ01003250.1:0-24906 GCA_001685075.1 Bramus lutescens | reverse complement strand
AAGGCAGTTTCTTTATTAACCAATGAAAGTAACATATAGACAGATGACCCTCCTACATCATTAATACTACAACTTTCCCTCTAGCAAGCCGTATCCCCACCTCTGTGTTTTGTGTGGAACTCTAGAAGAATCCTTTTCTGCAAGGATATACCTCCTGAACTTTCTAAGTGGTTTGGACCTCGGGAGGGACTGACAGTGATTGAAACCCATACTTGGTCTTTAAGTTGCTTTCTGCCTATTTTTTCCAATTTGCAGCCTGCCATGCCTCCTGCCACACTTGTGTGGGCCCCGAGCCCTCTCACTGTGTGGAGTGTAAGAAGCCAGAGGCAGGACTACGGGTGAAGCAGCACTCCGGGGCAAATGTCCCTTATGGCGAGTGTGTGCCCCAGTGTGGAACCCACTTTTACTTGGAGAGCAATGGACATTGTGAAGGTAAGCTTGGTTGACAGACATAAGGGGTAGATGGCTTACCATTTAAAGATCCTATGAGGTGGAACTGCAGCCATAGAGATCTTGGGCTTCCTGTGAACAGGCTTCTAGATGTTTGTGGTAAATCAGGAGGCCGGCATGCAAGAGTCACCGCACTGATCTCCTCTGCCCTGTGAATCATGGATGATCTTCAAGAGCCCTAAGTCCCGTTCTCAGAAGATCCTGCAGGAAATTCCTCCAGAGCCCTGTGTAACTAGCTCAGGAAGACTCTGCTCTCACCTGTTAGTGTTTTTGATTTTTCTAATTGGATCTCAAATCGGAATTTTTCTCTTTAGGGCAAAATTCAAATGGTAGTTGAGATTTTGAGGTTGTTAATGTTGCCACCTTGTCATATTATCCCCAGAGGGTTGGTAGCATCCTAAACGCCAGCTCAGTAGTCAGGTCAGCAGTAAGAGAGTCAGACAGTGAAAGACATGACTTCCAGAGGTTGGGGGGTGTGTCTATGTAGGAATTGCTTGCTTTTCGTGACTGAAAATGGTAGTCCGCAGTGTCTTGTTCTGTAAGCATGCTTCAGAGGTGACCTTGTTCCCTCTAACTTACATTGGTTTCAGCATCAGATTTGAATGGATGCTCAAAGAAAATCATGGATTGAACATTAGGGTGAATATTTCAGACACCGCACAGCACAGTCAGAAGTTTGTGGATTTAGACACCTGGTACCCAGACCCTTGATCTCTCTGAGCTCTGCTTTCACAGCATTAGAATTTTAATGGTCTTCCATAAACGCAGTGTGCCAGGATGGAAGAAGTTCTGGAATGTATAGTTCCTGAAAAATTTGAAGTCCCCTTGCTGAATTGTCCATGTACTTGGGTGTTCAGGTCCATTACAGGGGTGAGCCCTTGCTTCCAGGAAGATGCAGAGTTTAGGGGTTTACATGGGGCCCAGAAACTTCACCGTTCTTCATAAGTCCTGATGTCTATCCAGGGTGTGTGTGTGTGTGTGTGTATTACATGCATTGCCCCAGCTCTGTGGTCTCCAAAATCTATTGCTCCATTTCCATAACCACTTGTGGAATACAGGAATCATTGCTGATATAGTGAGTCCTGATGCCATCCCAGGGCATATGCAACACAGCCTTCTTCATGTGACTTGGTCCCTTCTAGGTACTGTGATGGAGAGTGATGTGTCCACTTTATTAGAGACCAATTGACCTTAGGGTTGGGGTGAAGGAACACTCTACTCTTGCGTTCGGTGATTTTAGGTTCACTGCATGAACTTCTACTGAGCAGCACTATTCCTCAGGACATCTGAGCATCTACCCTCCCCAGATTAGAAACTGATGATAAAACCAGAGGAAAGACACCACCAAAGTCCTGCTTGTTGAACCAGTGCATTGAATTTAGGTTACTTGCAGGAGGATGAGGGAAGGGCTAGGGATTACTCAGAGGCAGCTGCATCACCAAAAGCACCCCCAGCCTTCTCCTAGCTTGGGTGATGACCAGAACCCTGGAGTTCATTGCAACTCTTGTAGGCAACTTCACAAGCTGGAGAGACCGCCTTTCATAAACAGCTCGCTAGTTAGTCTCTGCTTCATCCGTGCAGCTCGGTGGCCTGCTCCTTCCCAAGCAACTCAGGTGATCTCAGAGTACCTGTCAGCAGTTCTTACTGCTTCCGGAAGTTTAGAGAGGGAGGGTCCTAATGCGTCTGGTCAATTTCAGGAACTTTCTGAAGCTCCTGAGTGTTTGCTTTCTGAGGTTGCAAGGCGCCTCCCTTTAGAACAGTGGTTCTTAATGCTCCTTAGTACTGTGGCCATTTAACTCAGTTTCTCATGCTATGGTGACCCTCAACCACAAAATTATTTTCATTGATACTTCATAACTGTAATTTTGCTACTGTTATGAATCATAATGTAAATATTGGTGTTTTCCAATGGTCTTAGGTGATCCCCATGAAAGGGTTTTTCAACCCCCAAAGGGATGGAGGCCCACAGGTTGAGAACCACTTCTTTGGAACAATGTGAGTTCCAATGAACTTCCCTAGTGAAGGGAATGTTTTCTCCTTCTATGACATCCTGAGTGTTACCTAGCTGCCTTCCAAGATGGAACATATCAACTCAGAGGAAATTGCTATGCAAAAGCTTCCTTATGGTTCTTGTTCTGTAGCAAACTCCCAGCACCCTAAGAAACATTAAGTATAATACATAGCCTTGCTTGGTGGGAAAGTACAGAAAGAAAACAGAAGGAAACAGTAGAGAGAGAAAAACATGTTTTCCTTCTTTCTTCTTCCTCCTTCTCCCTTCTCCTCCCTCTTCTTCTCCTTCTCTCTCCCCCCATCTTTACAGAAAGGTTTTGTGATGAGTTTGGGATCTGAGAGACTGCTCTGTGTGGTTCCACATGTTCAGCTGGGGACCCTGTGCACTGAGATCTGCATGGATAAAGAACAGACCTCAGTGACCGCAGGTCTTTCCCCATGCAGATGCTGTGAGAGGCTCTTGGCTTTCCTGGGGTTTGTGTAGATGCTGGACAGGCCCAGTTCACCCTGCCAAGAGACTAAGATTGTTTTTCCGTGGGTTCCATGATCCCAGGAGAAACTAGGACAGGAAGAAAAGTCTGTTCTGTGCACAATTATCACCTCATTGTCTTGAGCATTATTATTGAAAATAAAATGCAGAATTTGGAGTGAGTTCAAAAGACGAAGCAAAATGATCAACATTTTTGAGAATTAGAATTTTAAGCAAACAAAAATTATGTTTAGTGCTGTTATTTGGCTGGGAAAACAATAATTGCACCATGAGAAATTACTTTTCTTGATCATCCTAACACCAGCATTTGGGGGCAGGTGAGAGAGCTGTGTGCTAGGAGAGGAAACCAAGGGTTAGGGAAGTTCCAGGTTGTGGCTTACCCCAAATCACACTGGCTGCATGGAGTGTGGGTGGGTGGAACCTGAGTCAGGGGACTCCAGTGTCTGTTCTTGTAACCACTGGGCCGCCTATCTTATTTGATGTGTGCAACTTCTGTCTTCCCTTTCTGCACAGCACAGGGTAACATAGCACACTGATGTAGGGGTTGGCATTTCTTCCATTTGAAAGGGCATCCTTGGCAAAGAAAGTGTCCCAGGACCCCTGTTATATACGCATCTTTTAGAAAAGATTAGACTCCAATCCCTCTGAAATAGCTTAATGTGGTAAAATAAAGAAAGACTGCCATGACCTCTTGAGTCCCTGGTAGCCCATGATTGTATGCTCGTTAACGTAATAAGATTAGGTATCCTGCACACGCTGTCTGCTCACATGATGAGCAAATCCCTGTGCAGTCTCCACCAGGTAGGCTGCTGTGCTCAATTTGTACGTGACAAGAATGTGGCAGAAAGAGGTTAATTGAGTTGCCCAGGATTCCGCCGGGAAACCGAGTACACCTACCCATTGTTTCCAGCCTTACCTGGGTACCAAGCGAGCTGACAGATGTGGGTCCTGTCACTCATCCTGCTTCTTTGCAAACCTTCCCACGATCTGTTCTGTTTTCATTGTTGCCGAAGTGGTGTCTATGAAATCCAGCCTGGGAGTTCTGTGAGGTTGGATGGGTCTCCACTTCCCACAGCTTCTCAGGTAGGGCACCTTTGCTCACGAATGATTTTCTACGAAGAAGAGAAAAACAACTAGTTTCTGGAACTCTTTCTCTTTCCTTTCCTGGAGACTGCAGTAAGGGATGGTTAGTTAATGAAAGAGAGGAACAGAGGCATTACACAAAGAGGGAATTTACTCAGAAGCTTCTGATGTGTTGGGAGTTATCACAAAAGCTAGTACAAGATGAAGCAACTGGGCTCAATATTCTTGAATAAAATCCTAGTCTTGTATTAGAGTAGATGATTGTGTGTATATGAATTAACAAACACTGAACAAAGAAAACCTGGCTTCTCAGAAACACTCTTCCCTTATTTATTCCTAACAAGAGTGTTTACTTAATGTCTGTCTCCTTTGGCTGCCATACAGTTGTAAACTCAAGAGATGTCCATGCCAATGAGTCAAGTCAAACTTCCTGTTTTGTGCAAAGCATTCTCCCGAGAGAAACATTGAATGAATGAGTGAATGAATGAATGAATGAATGAATGAATGAATGAATGAATGGAAATAGTAACTAATTCTGTTGTATACTTTTGGATGGTTATCCATGCTATCAGGTTCATGGCAATATGGCAAGGGTGTGGTTGAGAAATGTGCTCAGGTGGCTCAATAGTGGAAGGTTTCTGAAGAGGTGGAAGTAACTGTTCTTGTGGGCTTGTGCTGTAGTTTTCGCTCATGCACAACAGAGAGATGGACTGGTTAGAAGAGAGAACATTCAATTATGATTTTTCGTCCCATAGTCTCTGTGCTTCCCAGTGTAGATAGAAAGGCTGCTAAGAAAGAGTCTGTTGATGTGGTCTCTGTGCTATGATTACCATTAATTAATTAAAAAAATATTTTGGGCCTATAACAGGGCAGAACAGAGCTAAGCGGAGGGAAAACTATACTGAATTCTGGGAGAAAGAAGGTGGAGTCAGGAGATGCCATGTAGCCACCAGAGGGGAAAGACATGAGCTGCCAGCTGGAATCTTGCTGGTAGGCCATAAGTCTCATAGTAAAATATAAAATAATGGAAATGGGTTAATTCTAGATCTAAGAGCTAGCTAGCAATATGCTTAATCTATTGGCGAAACAGTATTGCAAATAATATAGTTTCTGTGTGGTTATTTTGGGAGTCTGGGTGGTCGGGACATGAGCAAGTGGCCTCCAACAACAGTCTGTTACTAATTGTGAAAGATGTTTTGGAAGCATTTGTAGTGTTCAACCAAAATTGTGCGTTTGAACTAAATAGCACCATTTAGGATTAGTGAAAAGAAGGGTCCAGAGTTATCATACATGTTCAGCTGAGTGTCTGCCAGTACTGCCAGATTGAAGTTCCTTAAGGAAGAAATTGAGGAACAGTTAAAAAAAAATCCATACTCACCCTCCCCAAGAAATGTAAACAATTGCGTTTTAGTGGAAACCTCCCCCAGACATCACTGAAGCATCCCACACTTTGGTATCCTTCTTTCCTTCTGGTTTCCCAGGCCTCTGTTAGTTAGTCCTTGATGCCATGGGGTCTTGGAAGGAACCAACTAAGAGTTAAGCAGTGGTGCTCAATGGGTTCCTGTAGAAGATGTAGCTTCTCAGAAATAAGTCCTTTTCTTCCAACCATGTGAATCTCTTGTTCTTTGTGTTGCTGTAGGGCCATACGGTTTAAGGCCAGGTCATCCGATTAGTGATGTAGCACAGCCACCGCTGAACAGCTTCCTCCTGGTGACGAGGATGGGCTGTGAACATGGCGCAGGTGATTAGATTAGCCGTGTAATTGCCCAATTCCATGGCAGACTAACAATGCATTCTTTCAGTTTCTGTATACTACACCGGGAGGATTAAAGTTGACACTGTTTTTGAAGAAATTAATAGATTTTATTTTTATAGTTGAACTTTGTTTTTATACTGTTAGACAACTTATCTCCAAGGAGATATGCTTTGCAGGGTGCTTAGATTTTGAGCACCCCAGTCTCCTCTTTGCACTAGCTGAAGGCTCTCTATGTTCATGCTGGTGATGGGGTTTTCAGCCGCTTCAGCCTTGCGAGCCTTCTTTTTTAGTACCTATCTTAGCCCAGTTTCTTCGACAAAGTCCTACCTACCACACAATGAAAAACTGCAGATGACTGAGTTTGGCCTCATCTTATTTCTTAAAGATAAATTCCCTCATTATTTTGGTTATTAATTAACTTGCTTTAGATGAACAGGATGAAATACAGCATTTCATGTGTGTTTTGATTTATTTTCTTGTTGCTAGGACTCACCAAGGGCCTCTAGGCGGAGTTTTAATTAAAGAAATAGTTGGGCAGGAGTCTGCCTGCACCACTTGCGAATCTGTGCCTGTTCATGAAGTTGGAATCCCTTTCCAGTAATTGAATAAAACGTATGGAATCTGTATTAAACAATTATCTTTAATATGGTCCCCAAGGTAGGTGCTGACAGAGCTACACAGATTCATGCCTTCTGATAAGATTCTGTCCTGTTCACTTTCCCCTTCTCCCTTTTAGAGCCTGCCTGTGCCAGGCTTGGGAAGAGAAAGATGAAAAAGATAGTGGCCATGCCTCAAGGCAAGCCTACTCAAACAGGAGAAACTGACATCTGAGCAAGTAATTAAAAGCATGTGGTGCATGCTGAAGTCCAAGAAGGCACAAGGTGAAGCACTCGCATGAAAGAGTCTGTCTCTTCCAGGAGATGTTTGTGAGGACAAATAAAAGTCAGCTCTGAAGGATTAGAGGGTATTCGTCAGAAGGTGGGAAAGGCACCTGAGGGTAAAAGAACAGTGAGTGATAAACCTGGGATGTCTAGAGGAGTCCAGTAAGTCCTGGACTTCTACTGTGAAGGACCAAAGAGGGAACCCACAAGGATGATGCTGGTGAGGAGCAGTGGGGATCTCACTGCACAGTGCTCTGTGACCTCACTGCACAATGCTCTGTGACCTCACCTCACAGTGCTCTGTGACCTCACTGCACAGTGCTCTGTGACCTCACCTCACAGTGCTTTGTGACCTCACTGCACAGTGCTCTGTGACCTCACTGCACAGTGCTCTGTGACCTCACTAGTGCTTGGCGACCTCACTGCACAGTGTTCTGTGACCTCACCGCACAGTGCTCTGTGACATCACCGCACAGTGCTCTGCGACCTCACAATACAGTGAAATGTGACCTCACTAGTGCTCTGCGACCTCACTGCACAGTGCTGTGACATCATCGCACAGTGCTCTGTGACCTCACCTCACAGTGCTCTGTGACCTCACCGCACAGTGCTCTGTGACATCATCGCACAGTGCTCTGTGACCTCACCATACAGTGCTCTGTGACCTCACTAGTGCTTGGCGACCTTACTGTACAGTGCTCTGTGACCTCACCATTCAGTGCTCTTCAACCTCACTAGTGCTCTGCGACCTCACTGCACAGTGCTCTGTGACCTCACCGCACAGTGCTCTGTGACATCACCATACAGTGCTCTGTGACCTCACCATTCAGTGCTCTGTGACCTCACTGCACACTGCTCTGCGACCTCACTGCACAGTGCTCTGCGACCTCACCATACAGTGCTCTGTGACCTCACTGCACAGTGCTCTGTGACCTCACCGCACAGTGCTCTGCACTTACCAAAGAGACTGGAGCTAACACTATTGTTGGCCAGACCTAGTGTATGGGAAATAACATGCTTCCTTTTCACTTTATAAATATTTTTTCTACTCTCTTTGTGGCAGATAAATAGGGAATAAACAGGGGTTTACTGTAAGTCTGGGCCACTAGTCCTTGTTATGCATGATCTTGAAGGGCCTCACTAAGGGGTTCTGGGAATGGAAGTTCAGGCACACTTGATAGAGTTGTAGGAAGTAAAGGCATCAGAAGTAGAAGTCTTGGGTCTTCTGTGTTCACATGTGAAAGCTGGAATGTGGTGGACAGCAGTGACATGGATAATGTATAGCAGACTTTGGGCAGGGGGTCACATGGGATTGGCAGTGAGTAAAAAAGTCAGTTCCTGGAACCTGCCGTGATTGACAGCAAAAATAGCTGACGTGTGTAAGAAAATACTGCATGTTCTATCTCATAAGGAAACCTGGGGGGGCGTATGTGTGCTTGTGTGTGTGTGTGTTTGTGTGCATGTGTGTGCGTGTGTGTGTATGTGTGTTTGTGTGTATGTGTGTGCGCGTGTGTGTTTGTGTGCATGTGTGTGCGCGTGTGTGTGTGTTTGTGTGTATGTGTGTGTATGTGTGTGTTTATGTGTGTGTGTTTGTGTGTGTGTGCATGTGTGTGTGTTTGTGTGTATAGACGTGGGACGCTCTAGGAGGACTATTGATGGAGGAAGGGAGTCCTGTAAGAAGGGAGGGGTGATGGGGAGGCTAGTGGAAGGTGAAATTGAATGAGTAAAATAGAGTGATAGATATGTATAAAATGCTGTAGTAAAACCCATTATTTTGAATACCTGCTAAATTTTTTTAAAAGAGAAAAGGAAGTGCATTAAGGCTAAGAAAAGACATTTTTAAAGAAAGCAGTGGGCAAGGAGTATTTGGAAAGGAAGGATGTGAGATCCCCAGAAAGGCCATATGAGGATCACCCGGAGGCAGTGGATTTATTGGAGTCCACGAAGGCCAGCTCTGTCCTCATAAATTCTAGACTCAGCAGCCCACAGAGGTCAGGAAAGCTGTGTGCAGGTCTAGCAGAACGAGAGGAGCAAGGACTGAGGGCAGAGGGTGGAATGTGGGGGCAGTTCTAATGTTAATGCAGACAACCAAGAAAAAGGCCAAAGAATTGATCAGGGAGGATGACAAACTGGATGTGATGTCAGCATCCCCATCCACCTGTCCACTCTTTACACACCTCCAACCCACCCACTTAGTCCGTGGAGTGTCGCTAATGGGATGTAGAACATGCTAAGAACAGGGTCCAGGACACATACACAGGAATCGGAGATGAAAGAGATTGACCTTTACCCTTGAAGGGGGTCCTCTGTAGTTGGGGCAGGGGTGGGGAACAAATGGAGGATGATAAATCCTATTAAATGGGGCTGGAGGTGAGAAGAAGGAAAAAAATTGATTTGAACTAAACTCACATTTTCATTCTACTTTGGTGTTCCTATGGTAAATCCTAGAGGATTTTGACATCTACATCATATTTTTGACAAATGTTTACTCAATATTTGCTTTTGACATGGACAGCCAGGAAATCTTACATTATACGGAAGCCAGGATGCAGGACTACTTTTTTGTGTCATTAAAAAGTAGCTATATCCATATCCAGAGAGAGAGAGTCTAAATTATATATCTCTATTGGGTCCCTCGCCTTGGAGATTGGGGAACCCTGCAGAAGAGAGGGAGGAAAGACCCTAGGAGTCAGAGAGGATGGAGAACACGGCCCTCTGAATCAACTAAGTAGGCTCATATGGGCTCACAGAGACTGAGGCAGTAAGCATAGGGCCTGCGTGGGTCTGTGTCATGTCCTCTGCATATATGTAATGTGTGTTAGCCTGGTGTTTTAGTGAGACTCCTAACTGTGGGGGCAGGTGTGTCTCTGACTCTTTTGCCTACTCTTGGGACTCTTTTCTGTTGGGCTGCCTTGTCCCACATCTCTGTGAGAGCTTTCGCCCTATCTTTAGAACTTGTCTTATTTGGTTGCTGTCTCTTGGAGGCCTGCTCTTTTCTGATGGGAGATGTAGTGGGGAATGAACCTAGGGGAGAGGAAAGAGCGTGGGGGGCAGGGCTGGAAGGAGTGGAACTGTGGTCTTGATGTACTGTGTGGGAGAAGAATCTGTTTTCAATTTTAAAAAGCAAAATTAATTAATTAATTAAAAACTAAAAACTAAAGAAAAGGCAAAGTTATATCATTATGAAAGCAGAAAGCAGGATCAGCAGGAACTGCTGTGTTCTCCGTGGCTCCGGTGTGACTGCCACCATGAAGCTGACTGGATTTTACAGCCAGCCAAGAACTCCTTTAGCACTGGGTCTTTCAGGGTTTATGCTGTTCATTTATACCTTCTCAGAAATATACTTAGTCAGCAACTGGAAAGCGGGTCTCTAAAAATGTGGTATTAGCAAAGGAATTATTCATAGAACTTTCAAATGCCTCCAGATTGGCTCAGCGATGGAGTAAGTCTTCCTTGAAGAAATGGAGACTTTGAACAGAATTCCTGCAAGGAAGTAGCTTCCACAGAATGATCACTCCTAATAAAAGTCACTGGAGTAAGGTAGACATTTCCCAAACCAGCACAGAATTGAAGTTTCCTGAGACTGTTTTTAAAGATCTGAACTCTTTTACTAATATAAAGAATTTTAGAGATGAAGACTCAGGGCATCTACAGGCAATGCTTGCCTCCTTCCTGTGACCTGGTGGACTGTTCATGGTCAGGAGCTGACTTTATGAAACCTACTGGGTAACAAAGGGTCCTTCTCTTGATCATATCAGCCTGCCAGCCTTCCACCTTGCTTGTCTTCATTTCTTTGCTGCTTTGTATGAAATAATAACCTCCACTCACAGTAAGCCAGACTGCCACATTGACTTTGTGACCAAATAGAATCAAATAACTCAGGTTTATGCTCATAATGCTTTAACTTACTTTGCCTCGGTTTTCAATTCCACAGTTATACATTCTGATTCCTATTTATTAAAGCTGTGTAAGAGGAAGACCTGGGGATTCTAATGGTCTTAAAAAATGTAATGTAAGCATATCGGTGCTATCACAGGCACATTTATTTAGGCCTGGGGGAAACCCTGCTGTTTCAGATTGCTTCCCCAAGTCATCCTGGGGAAAGAAAATCCTTTGTATTGACAATATGATTTAACTGGGTGTTTAAAAGCATTGCCACCTGATGTTCCAATATTCTCTGTTTCATTTTGTGCTTAGAGATGTGTGTTTGTGTGTGTGTGTGTGTATGTGCGTGCACACACACATGCAGATATGCACACACCACATATTCATGTTGGGGGTGTACACCTATGTGTGAATATCCCAGAGATTAGAGGAGGACGTTGGCCATCATGGACACTCTTTGCCTTCTTTCTTTGAGACAGGATCTCTTACTGAGCCTGGAGCTAGGCCAGTGACTGCCGAGCCCAGTGTTCCTTCTGTTTCTGGTCCCTATAGTACCTGAGCTTTAGGTGTGTAGGGATCATGGCCACTCTTTAGTGGTTTGCTGGGGATTTGAACTCTAGTTCTCATGTTTGCACAGCAAGTTGCTTTTACCTGTTGAGCCATCATTCCAATCCCAAGATGCCACCTTTTGTTTGCTTAAACCTTAGTTTACTAGCCCTGCCCCCTTTCTGAGGATTCTGAAAATACTTTGGAATAAATTTCTGCCGTCTATGCTACTATACTAGAACCATTAACAAAGCAGTGGGAAGACTGTATTCATCAAACCAGGGCATGGCCCAATGAGACTGGACACTGGCTATTGCTCGGTGGCAGGGGCCTGGGTCCTCTGGAGCAGCTATTCATCTAACCTTAGGTGCTGGGTGGTAGATGAGACAAGATGCTAGGGTGGAGTTCAACAACCAGACATCCGCCAATGAGAGAGTAGTCTAATATTTTAACAGTATTCTGTGGTCCCTGGCTACACTGACTGAATAGCAGCATCTTGTTCTACAGAGGTTATGTGTGACATTATTTTAGGGGTTGATAGAATCAGACATCTTGGTCCTACCAAATTTTCAGGACCTGTGAATCTTCTGGGTGTTTGACAGCGAAGGCAAGACAGACAGAGATGGGCATTTCTATCGTCTGACAGAGACTGTGGTCATCTGAATGGGCAGGATCCTGATCTGGGCCCTCTTCAGCACAAGTGTGAATCAATGGAAGAGCTGTAGAGGTGTTGGAGGCCTGGGCTTTGGTTAGTTTGTATATGAAATGTATACTCCCAAGCTAATGGCTCACAGTCTTCAGGAATATAGCCCCCCCAGGGGGGTAATTTCTGCAGAATAAACATTTTTCCAGCTGTCAAAGAATCAGAGGTAGCAAAAATAAAAACACGTAATTAATGCTCAGCAGCAGTGGAAGACACTGTGCCGTCTAAGGAGCTCTCCCTGCAGGGTTTTACTCAGGCGTGGCTGGGATCAAGGCTTAACAGTACAGAAACTAATTGCAGGATGAGTCAGTATGAAGCATTGGGTTCATTTAGGAAGAGATAGTACATGTTTAGATTTTGGCATGGGTGGAGAGAGAGAGGGGTGGGACGGAGTCAGGGAGGGAAAAAGAGGCATCCAAGTTTTATAACTAGCTCTATATATGATTATGTAGCTTTTGAAGTTACTTCTCTCAAAGGGGATAATTTACAACCAGGCTCAAAGATTAAGCAGAGTCTAAACCGTAAGTAAAAATGAGTATGAGCTGGTTTGCTTTTGCAAATGAAATTCCAGTGTGGTTTGCTGGGTGCATTGTTCAGGCTTAGTGATGAGAGAGGAATGAAGGAAAGGTTCTATCCAACGGTCCCACATGCTGCAGCCTTCCACATGGTTTCTCTGCTGCTCTAACTTTTGGGTGAGACATCTCTCAGAACAGGGACTACTGTCTCTCTACAGGCGACTTTCACAGTGATATTTTTTCTCCTCTCTCTTTCTTCCAATCCAGTTTTCAAAAAACAAATTAGGGGTTGATCCCCGAGGTTCTCTGTCTGTGGGTGAGGCCCTGTGAAACCTACCCCTTCTGTGTTTGCGTGTCTATTGGCACTGTCCTAGCTAAGGTCTTATTTAGGGGATCATGTTGTTTGGGTCTCACCTGTGAAGCTTCCCTGTCGTTTCTAGGAGTCACAATCTCTCAGCAGATTTCCTGGTCCTCTGGCTCTCCAAAACTTCCCGTCCCTTTTCTGAAAGGTTCCCTGAGCCTTTGTTGCCAAAGCTGGGTTGCAGATGTAGCCACTGGAACTGAGTACCCCGTGAGCAGTTTTCCCCTGCATTTTTGACAAGTGTGATTTTCTGAATTGGCCGCCATCTGTTGCAAAGAGAAGCTTCTTTGATGAGGGTTGAGAGCTACACTTCTCTGGAGGGCACCAGGATAAAGCTGTCGAATGCAGTTGAGTCTTGTGTTGCTGTAGTAACGTGGCAGCAGTAGGTACTCCTTGAACATTCTCAACCTCACCAGCCCTGGGAGGTTTCCAATGCAAGGCAGGATTTCCCTCCTGCTGAGTGAGTAAAGTCCCACCGGCCAGCTGTTGGCTACCACAAAGATGAGAGTGCCATTGTCACACCCTCATATCTTGTCATGATGGCCTTTGTTGTCAGTCACAGTCATCACCGCTGAACAGGACTGTTGATACTCCCTTCTCTTTAGAGCTGCATAGCACCTTCTATTGTGAAAGCTCTTCCTCAGAGAGGAGGCTTTCGGGGACCCTTCAAGGGCTGGAGAGTGCCAGCTGAGGCATTCTTTCTCTGTTTCTTTTGTTTCTGTCACACCTCCAGAAACTTGTAACGTTGTGCTTAGGGTTAGTAGTTACAGCTGAGGTTCATAAGGACCATACTGTGTGTCTAGAGATTTTATGTGCCTTTGTCCCATTGCAATGTTGAATCACTACTTTCTAGATGAAGAAGCAAGAGACTTTCTGGTTTAGCCAAGGTCCCAGAGTGGCAGGGCAATGTTCTTACTCCCTTTGGTAGACTTGGCCTTCATCTCACATAGGCACATCCTGTTCCTTACTTTTGTTGTGACAGATTTTGTATCGCTCCAGTGTTGATGAACTCTTTCCATCCTGTGTACACTCAGGCTCCATCTTAGAACGGCATCAAGTGAGCCCAGCACCCACCACCACACACACACAGCTATCTCAGGAATAGGAGAACTGTTCATGGTTTCTGGTTCACTGTTTGACATCCTCCAGCATGAGAGAAACTATAAGGGTTGTCTCTCTGATAGTATTTGTTCTTGACTTTGTAGGATAATACCTTTAGAGAAAAGCACATACAGTGCGTCCTGGTATTGGGGAATCCAAGTGAATGGGCAGCGTGAACTCCAGTGGGGCAACTGCTGTCCTCCTGTGGAATTGTCCTGATCACCTCCTCTGCTCTTCTTCTCAGCTTGCCACCCATCCTGCCTCATGTGTGCAGGGAAGACCCCTCACAGCTGCACGGTCTGTGGGTCTGCCCGTGTGCTACTAGCTGGGCGCTGCCTCTCCCAGTGTCCAGAGACCCACTTTAACCTGGAAGGGACCTGTACAGGTGAGTGTGTGCCCTGCTGGGGCAGGAGCAGGGTTCCTGTTCGCACATTTGCTCTTCCTAGTGCAACAAGGCATTTGCTTAAAGATTTTATCCTAGCAGTGTTGTGGCTGGGCTCAAAAATCCTATTTTCACACTCGACAGTAGAAAGGTATCATGTGATGAGAACAAGGGGAATTAACCTTCCTATGAGGAAGAACAATTAGTAAGAAAATTATAACCAGCTTTCCCTTATATACTATAATACTTAAAGAAACTCATTCTGTGCTGGGTTTCTCTTCTCTGAGAGACTATCAATCACATCAAGAGAACTTCTCTCATAAAGTAAATAAAACATTTATGTTATATAAGAGTCAGAATTTAACTCAAAATAACTCTTCATTTCTATGGCTCTATTTAAAGTTTAAGGCTACTTTTTGTAGTTATCTCAGGAGTCAATGCTGAGTGTACCAGATTTGAAAGTTCAGAATGCAAAAGAAGGTGAGGCTTTGAGGGTAGAAATCCCACAACTCCAAAACAGGAACTAACCCGGTGATATGCTCCACGGGTTATCTTTTCTCTCTGATGTCCAGTAAGTGAGGACAAATTAGAGTTGTGCCTTTTCATATTGTCTCCAAATATTAAATCATAAACAAACCCCCATATTATGAAAAATTATCATGAGTGCTGTGTGTATTTACACAATTCTTTGCTATTCTGTTCTGTGTACTCTGCTGTTTTTAAATCCCCATTACTTTTCATCAGAAGGGCAGAGAGGTTTTGAGATGTGGGATTGAATCAGATTCACTCAGGACACCCTTTGCTTTCTCTCGGTGAGGTTCTGCTCTGCTTACCCTATTGCCACCCAAAACTAATGGCTTAAAACAACTCAAAGTTAGTGGCTTGTAAACAACAGCTTATCTTTTGCAGTTCCTTGGATCCATAGGCTCAGCTTAGATTCTCTCCCTTAGAATCCTTTAGGCACATCCTGATATATCAGTGAGTTAGATGGGTTAAGAATCCTTCCTGCCCCCATTTTATGAGGCCAGTTCTTGTGCCTCATTGAATTTCCTCACAATATGGCAGACTCAGTTAGCCTACCTCCAAGTCAGCTGACTTTCCTTGAAGAGAATATTTCAAGAAACCTAAACAGAAGCTACTGGCTTCTCAGGACCTAACCTTGGAGGTCTAATTGCCCCTTCTCTGTTGTTTAAAGCGGGGCAGTTTTGTTTGAGGGGTGAGGTAGGAGAAGTAGAATGGTCCAGTGGTGGTGACTTGGGGAGCTTTGGATGTGTATTAGAGAGGGCCAGGAAGGAAGTAGAGTTAAGGACAGCTTCCAGTCTTGTTTCCCTCGGAGGCAATAGGAAAAGAAAACAAAAGGGAAATACGGCCTTTATTTCCTTCTTTGACGTGTCTTCCCAACTTAAGAGTACCTCTACAGTGCATAACAGAGATTTCTGAAATTACAAGTTCAGATTAGTAGAGCATTTTATTGGAATTGGCAAAATAGTAAAACTTAAGCACCCTAGGGTGGTGGTGTTTATTCTTATACCTGCAGGGTGGAAATGATAAACACATTCTCTCAGGAGGCTGTTTTGCTTCCAGACATAGACATTTGAGGCTAGTTGATAGGCAAAAAAAAGCTTTCTGTAATGAAATCATTGCCTGTATATTTCTGGAGTCAAAAAATGTATAGTAAACTTATGAAATATTTTAACTTATTTTGTCTTATGTGTATGAGTATTTTGCCAGTGTGTATATCTGTGTACCAAGTGTTCGCCTAGTGCCCAGGAGAGGGCATCAGATCTCCTGGAACTGGAATTACAGATAGCAGTAAACTGTCCTGTGGGTGCTGGGAATCAAACTCAGGACCTCTGAAAAAGAACCCAGTGCTCTTAACCACTGAGCCATCGCTCCACCCCTATTAAATATTAAAACAAACAAACAAATAAATAATGGTCACATAGTAGATTCTTCTGGCCTTAACTCCGAAGAGGAGATGTAGAATCAACTTAAATATAGATGACTGAATATTGATATCAGTGTGATTTTTATTCTGCTGTTTTCTTCTTTCCCTCAAATACCTTTTTAATCTTTGGGCCCTGGGCTGCTTTACTTGAAGGCGTCCATCAGCTCTGCAGGGTAACTGCCTGCTTTGTGTCCTTAGCTGTGCCTTTGAAGAGATCTTCTAGCTGGAGAAGCTTTTATCCAGGGCCCCCATGGTTCCTACGTGTAAACTATTTGAAGGAGAGTCTCCCCAGAAGCAGGGCACACAGGTCACTGCAGACATTCTAGGAAGGTGGAAGACCTGGGTGGTAGAATTATCCTTGGAATGCCAGCATCTTCTGGACGCTTCTCAGAGTCTCAGGAATGCAGACTGATCTATCTTTTCTAACCAACACTTTGTTTTCTTGTCCCCACCCCCTTTTAAAAAAGTATCTTACCTCCTCCTGGCCTCTTGCCCGAAGGGAGAGGCGTTTGATTTGAGTTGGAGCCTGCGTCTTTGCTCTGCACCAGCCCTGTTCCAGGAGGGAGCGTATTGGTGTCAGCAAGCTCTGCAAGCACCTACCCCTTAGCAGCAGACAGTCTTAGATCTCTTCTTCCTGGCTAGGAACACATAGATCTCCTGCCACCCGCCTTGGCAGTCTGGAGCGGTTGCAGCCATGACCTGCCTGGCTTCTCCCCTGTCTGTGTCTTTATTGCCTACTCCTTCCGGAGGCTCACCTGGAGCCTTACACTGTTGTAGCTCTTGTTAATTTGGTGGTTTTCTGAGGAAGACATAACTTTGCCATAATTTTGTCTAAGGCTTTGAACTTCAGATGCAGCTCATGATAACCTTCAGAAGGAAGAACTTTTTCTGCTCTTTGTATTTAACTAAGTATTATTGATTAAACTGATAAAAAGGATCCAACATGAGGCCTGAAGATAGAGCCTGGCTAGTAACTCACTCTGGTGGGAAGGCTCAGTGCCATGTGTGTGTCTGGTCCTCTGCTTGTCTGCCAGGAATTTCTGCAAAGCAAAACTCCCTCTTCTTTTTTCTCTTCTCTGTGTGTGTGTGTGTGCTTGTGTCTGTTTGTGTGCATCTGTGTGTGTCTGTCTGTGTGATCTGTGTGTATGTGTATGTGTCTCTGTGTGTGTATGTATGTGTGTCTGTCTGTCTGTCAATGTGCATTTGTGTGTATATCTGCATCTGTCTGCCTTGGTCTCTGCGTGTGGCTGGCTCTGTGTGTCTCTATTTCTTGGTCTTTGTCAGTCTTTGTGTGTGTGTGTGTCCATCTCTGTGTATATGTCTGTATGTGGGTCTGCCTGTCTCTCTATCTGCCCCCCCTTCTGGTATTTTGAAGTAGAAGATGTTTGCTAAGCCTGAGTTTGAATTTCCTAGTTACATATATGAGGATGCCCCTTTGGAACAGGTGACTGATGATTCAAATTTTTATAGCTCTAGATCCCTGTTATGTTTGTGGGCAATATTCTCTTTCAATATTTCAATATTCCAGAAATGGCTGTTGTTGGGTCAAGTCTAGGCATATGCCAGGCATGCTTGGGAGTCTTCAGCAAATGACCAGAGTTAGAGATTTGCGGGGTGCATGAAGTAACTCATGCATTTGCATCATGAACTGCTGATTCTAGTCCCGGCTTTTATCCCTCTTCCCAGAGTGCCACCCATCCTGCAGGCAGTGCCATGGGCCCCTGGAATCTGACTGTGTCTCCTGTCACCCCCACCTCACTCTCACCAGTGGGCACTGTAAGACCAGCTGCAAGGAAGAGCAGTTCCTGAACTTGGTTGGGTACTGTGCTGGTGAGTGATGTCTCTTTGGGCTCCTGGGTAATTCTGGGGTGGCTGCTAGGGTTTCATACCAGGCAAAAGGGTGTTGGTGCCGGTCCACTTGGTTCAGACTAGAAGCACCTTTTTCCGGTCAATACTTGTCTCTTGTCCAGGAACTGACTTCACTGTATTTCCTCAAGCGTTTGATGAATGGGGATTCAAATGTAACCGTTTTTATTTGTTTGCTTTTCTTTCTTATTTTTCTTTTTTCGAATTAGAGTATCATTTAGCCCAGTGTATTAGTTACTTTTCTTATTGTTGTCCTAAAATGCCAGAGTGACTTGAGAAAGGCAGAGTATTTTGGCTCACAGTTTGCGGGCACAACCCATCATGGATAGGAAGGTACGGTGCAGGAGCTCAAGATAACCCATCCCATTTCATCCGCAGTGAGGGAGCAGAGAGAGATGGATGTCAGCGCTTCCCTTGCTTTCTCCTCCTGTTTCCATTCCAGACCCCAAACCCATGGAACAATGCCCCAACATTCATTCAGGGTGCATCTTCCTCCCTCCCTCCCACCCTGTTTCCACGGTGATTCACTCAAGCTAGTAATGAAGACTAATCTTCACACACAGTCTGGGATCAACTTGCCGTATAACTGAGGATGGCCTTGATTTCCTGATCCTCCTGCCCCACCTCCCAAATGTAAGGATTACAGATGTGCAACACCACATTTAGCTTCAGATAGACATTTAATAATGTTCTTCTAAGTCCTGAAAGAAAATTAATGGGAAATGAAGTGATGGTTATAGAACTTTTATATGCATTTTAAGGTACCAAAAATGCATTTTCAAAATATTTGTTCTAAACTTATTCCCCATGTTTACATTACCTGCTCTTTGGTGGCACAGAATTTTAGGGAGGTTCAGCCAAAAGTAGACCAGTTTCAGCTAGGTGGTGGTGGCATACACCTTTAATCCCAGCGCTCAGGAGGCAGAGGCAGACAGACCTCTGTGGGTTGAAAATCAGCTTGGTCTACAGAGCGAGTTCCAGGACAGCTAGGGCTGTTGTACAGAGAAACCCTGTCAAAAAAAAAAAAAAAANAAAAGTAGATGACCAGTTTCCTCAGGAGATAATTTTTTTTCTTCCTCATTTTAGAATCCGAAGGAAGGGAGGGAAAGAGAGAGAGAAGAAGGACTTGAAGTTTCAATAACATTGGAAGCATACAACACTCGCGACCATCCACCTACACATTCACAGAATGACATCAAAATATCTGTTTTTGAATCTGCTAATAGATAGATTCTCAGACTACAAGGAGCAAAAGTATGTCAATGACCCAGACTCAAGAGAGTAGAGGTTGTTGTATATTCCTCCATCCTCTATAAATTGTAGAGCAATTTGCCTTCAGCAGTGACTGCCTTACTTTTGAGTAGCTGGGCTGGGGGAGGCATGCTAGGATGTACATGTAGGTGTGAGTGATGAGCAAGTCGGATCTGGTAGGAAACTAACCCAGCTTTGTAGCTTATCCTGGGGCAGGAAGGAACTCTGGCCCAGTGTCCAGCAGGCAAGATCATACTGAGACAGCTCCAATAACTGCCATCTTGTTTAGTTGGGAAACATATTACATCATTGTCAATGTTCTCAATGTGACCGGTTGGTACCAGTGTCTTGCTGGAGGCTTGGCTTCTCTTGCATGTAACCTTAAGACTAGATATTGGCCACTAGGCTCTATCATCTAACAAAACTGGAAAGTGTCAAATGCAGGACAGCATTGGGACAATGATGAATTCCGAGCAAAATCTGAGTCACAGAAACTGAGTGAACCTTTAGAGAACTCAGCTGAAGTCCAGCATCCAGGTTTGAGTCTAGTCAGAGGCTGACCAGAGCACAGCCCAGTGATAAAGCTCTCATCTAGCATGCACAAAACGCTATGTTCTGTCTGTCTGAAACAACAGACAAACGCAAACTCTACCAGATGCCGGATGGAGTGTATTTCTGGTGCTGCCAGTTGAAGCGCTGTCTTGGAAGGGAGGCAGACATTCATGTTTCCTCCCAAGGGAATGTCTGATGATGGCAGGTGTTGACAGTTACAGCTGGAACATCTGAGTTCAACTGCTGAGCCTTACTTTAAGGTATACAAGCTGCCGCCACGAAAACTTAGAGAGATCCTCCACATGTGTGTTAGTCAGCTTCATGTAACTACTGTGTAACTATTTCAGGAACATACCAGATGCAACTAAGAAAAAGAAATGTTTCCTTCAACCTAAATGCCCCTCGACCCATGAATGGATAAGGAAAATGTGGTACATTTACACAGTGGAGTATTACATGACAAAAAATATAATGACATCTTGAAATTTGCAGGCAAATGGGTGGATCTAGAAAACACCATATTGAGTGAGGTAACCCAGACCCAGAAAGACAAATATGTGTACTCACTCATAAGTGGCTTTTAGGTATAAAGAAAAGAAAACCAGCCTACAAATCACAATCCCAGAGAACCTAGACAACAATGAGGACCCTAAGAGAGACATACATGGATCTAAACTTCATGGGAAGTAGAAAAAGACAAGAGATCCTGGGTAAATTGGGAGCATGGGGACCTTGAGAGAGGGTTGAAGGGGAGGGGAGCAGAGAACAATGTATAGCTCAATGAAATCAAGAAAAAAAGAGAATTGTTTCCTTTAGAATTTCAAAGGTTCTAGCCCTTGTCACTGGCTTTCCCTCAGTTTGGGAGGGACCTTTTCTCTCTGCTGTGTCTTATTGTGGAAGAAGCATACCTGTATGAAAGACCTATGTTGTAGAACAGGAAGTCAAAAGCCAAGACTAAAGTCCCAAAGTCCCCCATAAAGGCATGCCACCAGTGACCCAATACACTCTAGACAGGCTTGCAAAGCTTCTCCTACCTACTTCAGCAGTATTGTTACCCGGGGACTGAACCTTGAGGTCCCAGACCTTGCTGACAGTGGGTAGTGAAAGTGTATTAGTGGATGTAGGCTGAGTTGCTCTTATGAGGAAGCAGAGAGACATTTCAGGCTACTGAAGGGGATGAACTGAAGATACAGCTGACAAACAAATGGTACCGATAGGTTTGTACGGAAATATCTGCAGGTCCTAAGGACTGTAGGAGTTCAGTGTGTGTGGGGAGAACAAGACATAGAAGGCTTCACAGAGCCACTGAAACCTGGTTTGCTTCCTGCAGATCAGCAATGGTTGGGTTAGACAGAGCGGGGGCATGTGGTTCTACCAGGAGGCAGACCTGGGAAGTAGCGAATACGGGTCCTGTGTGGCCCGTGAGTCATCCAGTACCAGGGATGAGCATGGCCTGCACTGAAGAACATGATGGGAACATCTGGGGAAATTTAAGTTGAAATCAGAAAATAGGGAGCTTGAAGTTACGAGCAAGAGTTGAGGCTGGATCTTGAGCACTGGGAGAGTTTTGGGGAGAGCTGTGCCTTGACTTAGGGTGTACTATGTGAAGGATAGGCTATAGAGTCGGGAGGGGTGAATTACGGAACAGTATTCTTGGTAGAGCATGAACTGTCCCTGTCATGGTCGATTTTCTGTTCCTGTCTGTTTTTCATGTGGACCCTAAAACTTTTATGCTATGACATATTTTATAGATAAATGCTTATAAAAGGAGATTGGAAAAGTTTAATAGTTAATGAGCTCTGTTCTCTCCAAAGTCCAGAGCACTGTTTGATGGTAAATTAGGTGATAAGGAGCTGCATTAATTTTTTTAAGGCTAATAGGGACCCTTAAAATCATAGTAGTGATTCAAAGGCTTTAGAATCCCGAGTCTCAGAAGAACAAGCCCCATGTAAATGGGCTAGGGAGAAGCCTTAACTTTCCATGAACGTTTGGGTGTGTTCTTGATTTCAAGTGCACTTATCACCCAGTGCTCAGAAATATTTTGTTGCATAGAGGTTGTTACAAGTGTATTTCAGTTATGAAATCATAAAAAAAATGTGTTGATGTAGAGGTTTACTTCGTCACTAAGTGTGTGCTTTCTAGCTCATCAAGTGTTTAGTAAACTCATATTCCTTGCCAGGCTGGCTCTGTGCAGGCTCTGGGGATAGAGATGAAGATGTGTTACTAGAATCTAAGAGACGTAGCTTAGTGAAGGATGGCACATTTGTTTGCCAAGGCTGGGAAACTACCAGAGACTGAGAAAGTTTAACAACAAAAAATGGATTTTCTCACTGCTCTGGAGGATGCAAGTCCAAGACTAAGGTACCCACAGGTTGCGTTTCCTAGAGGTCTCTCCTTACTGTAAGATGTCTGACTTTGTAAGATCATCTTCTTTGGGGGATAGGTCTGTAGCCCAAGCTGACTTAGAAATCATGATAGTTTCCCTCTATCTATCCCCCAAGGTCTGGGGTTTCAAACATGGCCTGGGAATTTTTTTTTCTTCTAGCAGGAAGTGTCATGGTTGCCTTATGTGGAGAGAAAGATTATAGAAGATGGCTTGGAAGATGCTGAGGGCAGAAAGACCTCTATTATGAGCTTTCAAGCCAAGGGTGAAGGGGAAGAAAGGGACTTGGCCTCTTTGGATGTAAATGATCCATTAGATTTTTGCTATTTGCCAGCAAAAATGATCCAAGAGGGGCAATTTCATGTGGTTTAGTTTAATAGAGCAACAGAAATAGTTGCTCTCTTGCCTTAGTGGTGAGGGAGCGGGGGTGTCACATGGTGTCCGGGTTTCAAGTCATGGAAATTCAAAGGGAGGACAGGAACAAGAATAACAGACATTCAGGTTTGCATTTGGACAAGTTGGACTTGGGGTGACAGATGGACAGCAGAAGTACTGTCCCAGAAGAGGTTGAAGGTTACATAAATAGCTACCATCTCAGTTCCTGCTTACTGTTATCCTGGACTGAAGGTCCTAGAATTTTATTTTTATACTGCGATGTTGCTTACTTCATAGCAAGTGTTAGGGAATTTATCACATGACTTTGATCTGAAGGAAGAAAGGTGAGGAACTGTGTGGTGACAGACCAAACAGGCTGACACACACCTCTACTATGCAGTGTCCTTGCAAGTGTCCTTGGGCCACGGAGAGGACCCCCTCAGTCCTCTCTGTGGTATGTGAGCACCTTTCAGGGGGTTATAATTACTCCTGGGATTGATTCCCTATCTTAGCTGTAACTGTGATCATCACCCAAAGACCTCTTAATTGCACTTAGCTATTCAAAAAGAGAATTCCACTTAATCTATCACCCAGACAAGAGTAAACACATCCTGGGAACAAGTCCAATCATCTCAGTGTGTTCTCACATATGGAGATGTCACAGGTGAGGCGGGAGCATCTCCTCCAGGTCTGTCAAAGCAAATAGATAGTTGGAAGATTTAGGTCAGGGCTGAAGGTTTGCAGCAAAGACAAATGAAGTGGGATGAGACACAGGGGTGCATCAGCCTCTTACAGATATGGCTAAGTGCTTTGGAAAGGCAGGCATTTTCTTTAGAGTTTTTTCTTCCCCCACTGCACATCTCAACATTATATCGAATTTCCAAAGCCTGCGGTGCCTTCTCCATTTGTCTTTCCCAGCTGAAAGCTTTCTCCCGCTCACAGAAGAGGGTGAAATGAAAAAGAAAGCACAGATAAGGCCCTAAAGGGGAAATGTCCAAGAGTAGAGGCATTATAGAAAACTATGCCCTGGGCTTGGTGAGTGCCTAATAGGCTGACCAGGCTTCTCAGATCTTTCTGGAAGAGATGAGAGTCCTGAGGGTGAGTTACTGGGATGAGTAGCTGGTTCACTGGAGTGGCAGAATTCTAGGGATTTTAAACTTGACTCTTGCCTGTGTAGGATGTTTTAAATGCTGGTTGTCATCCCCCAGTCTGGGTAAGAGCATAAACAAAAGGGAAAAGTATCAAAGAAATACTAGTCTGGGCAGTTTTATACTGAATAAAGTTTAATTCTAAAGATAGTTATAGCTGTCAAATGCAACAAAGGCTCTTGGCCAAAACTTGGAAAATGAAATACAATTCTTAATTTTTTTAGCCTGGAGTTTTGGTTAAGCTAAGTTGAGCAACTTTCAACATTACAGGAGCTTTCTAGCCTTACAGACGTAAATAACTATGGTAACAGGGCTAGGTGACTTTTCCCAGTCATGTGACTGAATATCCATCCTCTCTCCTGTTAGAGTATCTCGAGGTTGCCAGTGGATTCCAGAACTCTCTTTGGGGAAATGTTAACTAACAGCTCATGTTAATATTTTAAGTAATCATTGGCAATTACTAAAATAAATTGAGACTATTAACCTGTACAACCTAGATTGTAGATTGGCTCCCTCTCCCATCCCCTCCCCTCCCCACCTTCTGCTTCCTTCCTCACTCTCTTCTTCCTTCCTTCTCTCCTTTCTCTGTTATTAGACAGTGGAATCACCCCAACAGGATAGACCTGTCACTATGTCCTTTCTGGTTTTTTGTTCGTTTGTTTTTTGAGACAGAGTTTCTCTGTGTAGCCCTAGCTGTCCTAGAACTAGCTCTCTAGACCAGGCTGACTCACAGAGATCCACGTGCTTCTGCCTCTTGAGTACTGGGATTAAAGGCATGGGCCACCCAGTTACCCTTTTCGTTTTTTTTTTTTTTTTAATTTTTTTTTCTTGCAAATCATTAAGACAACATCCTCTCAACCGTTTTTGAGTCATTACTGTGGTTTTTCCATTCATTGCTAACATTTCTGAAAGCAGGGCCCGAGGTTTTTTGGTGATAGTGTAGTCAGGCTCAGAGTAGCGGAGCCCAGATCTGCGTTCTGGAAGAAGCTGATCCAGCTGCAGCACGGAGTACCTGTGGGGTTTGAGTGGAGCACAGGAGCTCCTGGACAGGAGCCCTGCAGGACCCCGTGCTCCCACACTCGGACACGTGGAACACACGAGCACCTGGGCAGGCGCCCAGCAGGACTTTGAGCTCCCACACGCAGACACGTGGAACACAGGAGCCCCTGGGCGGGAGCCCTGCAGGACCCCGTGCTCCCACACACAGACACGTGGAACAC
>LOEQ01003249.1:161482-174223 GCA_001685075.1 Bramus lutescens | reverse complement strand
TTTTCTTTGCTTTGTGTCTAAAAGTCACTTATGAGTGAGTACATATGATATTTGGGACCCAGAAAGACCCAGAAGAAATTGTTTTTCTGTATTCCCTTTCAGCATTGTAGAACAGTCTGATGGTGAAAGCAGTTTCTTTATTCTTTATAGCCTTTCACGTTGCTAAATTTACCAGGACATATATACACACCTGTAGTAACTTAAGCTAAAATATAGAAGTCACAATTAAGCTGAATTAAGCTGAACTAAGATAACAGATGAATACAAACCTAATTTGCATACTGTTCTACAGGGCATGCAGGCAGGCGGAGAGACAAACAATGGAGATAATGGGAAGATTACACCAAGGATTGAATTTCTCACAGATCATTTGATATTCTACCTGTGCCATGAGCAAGTCACGTTACATTACATCAAATCCTGGTTCCACTTCATATCTGAGTATCCCATTGTTGCTTCCTTGCTTTTTGCCTCTTCGTTACCGAGATGTAATTGCAGGATCAGCCCCCCCACCCAAGTGCTTGTTGCTTAACTGTCCATGTGAGCAGATTTCAGCCTGCCATTGTCACAAGGCACTCTGGTTAATAAGCTGATAATGGCATATGCAAATCCTGCCTCCTGGATTCCAAAGGAAACAAATGCCTTCTCGCTTTACAGAAAGACCAAGCAACTTTCTCGTGACTGGAAACATCCCAGCCTGGGTGATTTATGGAATACCTTGAAAAGGCAGGAAAAAAATACCCACTTTGCTTTTGGAAATAGATATAATGTAATAAACAATTTACATGATTAGATAGATGGGTAATTCAGAAAGATCTCTAAGGGTCAGGAGAACCTTGCTGCAGTGGGAATATTAAATCATAAAACTAAACAAGTCCAATATCATGAAATGTTTTTCACTAAGCATGTACGATACAAAAACTGAACCTTGGAGATGCTCACATGAGGCCAAACTAATACTGAAGCTGATGAGAGACAGAAACTACAGCAAGCAAGCCCTGGTATCAAAGGAATGAGAAAAAGAGGGTGTTCTCTGTGGGAGTGGACATGCCTTGTACAAAGGGGACTCTGAGCTTGAACCCATCACAAAGGAACATGGGAAGGAGAAGAGGAGGTGGAGAGGTGGAGGAGGAAAAAGAGGAAGAGGAGCTAGGAGGGTTTAGAGATTGATTACAAGCATCCGGAGTTACTTGAGTTTCTGAGTCTTTTCCTGGCCAGTGCTCATTGGACCTGGCATAAAGAAACAAACTGTCTGCACACTCTTCTGAAGCAGAGAGAACATAAGACTAGCAGGAAAATAATACACACCGGATAGCTATCAGATGATGTCTCTGCCTCAGTTCCCTCACCCACAAGAAGTAATGGTGTAGGCTTTTCCTGAGAGCGCTGCACAGGTGAAAAGTTGGGCAGGATCGAAGTTGTGTGGACGAAGCTGTGTACTGAGTCATTTCCCTCTGCCCTCTTGTGTCCTCTCTATACTACTCTGCTAGCACCTCTGCCCTAAGAGACACACCCGGGTGGATTTCAGCATCCTTGTTGGGTGCTGTCTGGCACTAGATTGAAGGAAGGCAAGTGGGTTGGGGCTGTGTTCCTCCAACTTCTTCATGAGGTCACTCAAGCTAGCCAAACCTTTTGGCCCTGAATGACGGCACTTCCTTGGCCACCAAGCGAACTGACTCTGAATTCTAATATGTTTTCTTTGCACTGATTCCTTTCTGCCTAGGCATCTAATGATACCCTCCACTGTATTACCAGCCCAGAAGATAATTTTATTCCTTGTAATTCTGTTGTCTTCTCTTCATACTATCTTAAGAGCCTTTGTAGTGAGCATCACTAAAATGATCGTAATATAAATATGCCATCTGTTTCCTGTAAATCCCCCAAATAATGCACACGCTGAAAATATTTTATTAGCTAGGACACGTGACAGTTCCAATTTAGAATAATAAACAAAAACTCTAAAGCTGACAGTCCAATTTCCACTTAAAACTCCTCATCTATAATTCCTTTGTTATAGTTAAATAAAGGAGTAATAAAAATTATTCTGTTTTATTTTTATTTTATGTGTATGTACACATCTGTGTGTGTATATATACAATTGTGTAGGTGTACATGCATGTTTATGTGTAGAGGTCAAAGAATACCTTGTGAACATCATTCTTCTTCCACCACGTGGGATCAGGGATTTAACTTGGATTTTCAGTCACCTTTACCAGTTAAAGCATCTCGCCAGCATAAAAATTTGTTTTAATTAATAAATCCTTCAAGCCAGTGACAATTTAGATGTAGGGAGAAACATCAGCTGAGTCATCCTTACTTTTGTCTGGATAATCCTACACTTTCTAAATGCTATCATGTACTCTAACAAATAAAGCTTGCCTGGAGATCAAAGGGGGGAGCTAGGCACTAGTTAACCATAGTGGTCTGGAGGTCTGTACAGATAGTCAGGAAGTGATATGGTTGGGCAGAGAGAAGAATAGAAGACAGGAGGAGACAGGAGCTCACTTTCTTTTCAGTCTGGAGGTTTTAGAGGTTTTAGAGTGGGTGGCTGCTCTGCTTCTCTGAACTCTCAACTTTTATCCCCTAATATCTGACTCTGGGTTTTAATTATTAAGATCAATTAAAACTTGTGCTACACTAATGTTTATTATGTTCATAGCTAACAAATATACATCTATTACCTGTTATGAAATATTCTTGTGAAATATTCATAAATGTGCCAGGAAAGGGCATTCATGCGCAGAATTTATGGATGAAGAACCCCAGTTTCTAACCTGTGTGATTATGATCCCCACCAAAGAGAACAGAGATCCTTGTGGCCACCTTTGGCAGTGACTTGGTCCTTCCCCCATTCTGAACAGCTATGGGGGGACACTGTGACACAGCCCCCCTTCCTGGGCTCTCTACTGGCATAGCAGGATGCTTGGGTTCTTCTTTTTCCACTTTGCCTTGACCTCTTTAATTTCCCACAGGAAATTCTCCCAATTTGCCCAAAGGCTTTGAAGCCTCTAAAGATGGATATAAAAGTAATGAAACAAATTCATTTTAATTCCACCAGAAGTAAAATATGTCATTGTAGTAATGTTTCAGTTAATTCAGAACTTGAATTTCACATAGAGGAAACCTAAGGATGGAAACATCACCATGGCATGGACTCAAAGTAGAATGTTGAAACTGAGATGGTGATGAGGAATGACCAACCTAGAGTCAGAACTACTGAATTTGGCCTACCTTCTCTCTCTCCACTGTGGAGTCTATCATCTTTCAAGTACAATTTTGAGTTATCAGCACCTTCCCCAATAGAATCTCTCTGTGGAGTTATAATTATTAGTAATATGATGACATCAGATAACATCCTAAGAGATAAAATTGCATGCAAATTCCCTTTCCAGCAGCCACTTCCAAATTACCACACTGAGGTTTATATTGCTTATAAATGCTCTGGCAATAGCTCAGGCTTATTACTAACTAGATCTTACAACCTCAATTAACCCACTTCTATTAATCTACAGTCTGCGGTGTGACACACGACTCATGGCTTTACCTGTTGTCCCTCTATGGCTCCTGGTGACTCCAGATGTCATTTTTTTCCTCCCATCATTCTGTTTGGCTTTCCCACCTAATTTATCCTGTTCAGCTACTGACCAGTCAGCCTGTTTATTAAACCAATCGTAGTGATATATATTTCATATAGTGTACAGAAGGGTTATTCCAAAGCTTGCAAGCATACAACAGTGTCAGTAATAAAACAATCATGTAAAAATGCAGTGAGGGGTGGGGCTGTAGTTCACCGAGAGAACATTCCTAGCACATTCAAGGCACAGAATTTGATCCTCAGAACGTCCAAGGGGGAGGAAGTAAAGAAAGAAAAGGAGACTGAGGTGAAGAAGAAAAGATTAAGATTGAAGGGTACCCAGAAGTTCTAAAACTATTTCTAGATACAAACTTTAAGTGTTCCCAGCATTTAATACTCAGTCTGGATTAGACAGAAAGGCACCTGAGTTTCCTTCCCCTGTGATGTGGTGGGAAGGCACATGTGTCTCAGTGGTGGGGAACAGTGATGATAAACAATTAAGAAAAGAAGGAACCAGCCCTGGAACATAGTTTGGAGGTAGAGTGCCTACTTCACATACATAAGGCCCTGGGCTCAATCTCAGTGTGGAAGAAGAGTCAGAGTCAGAGGAGGAAAGGGAGAAGAGAAACAAAATGAACTCCTTCTTAAGGTCTTCCTCCCTATGCAGAAGATGCCCACACTTCCTGGTGTGCTTGACCTAAGGGCTATTACAGGACCTGGATGTGCTAATGCTTCTGAACACCCAAGACAAGTTGGTCACTCCCATGTGTCCACAAGGCTCCCTAGGCCATCTTCTTGACTCCTACAACTTCTCAGTCTGCTGGTGTTTCTACTGAAGCACATCTTGCCTTCTCACCTTCTGATGTAGCAGAGGCTACATCCCCTTTGTTGATCTCATGTTCCTACTGAACATCCAGAAAAGGAGAAGGCACTTAGGAACCTCTGTCTCTTGGAAGGGCAATCTGCTGGGACCCAGAGAAATATTTATTTTATTACTTTAACTTTTCACCCTCCTGCCCACTAATCACTTCTAACAGAATATAGAGCAAGGAAGGCCACCTTGAAACAAGAATTTCCCATTCTATCACACATGTTCTTACTAAAATCAGTTTTCAGGAGAAAATATATTTGATTTCAGAAACATTGCTAAGATGCTTGCTTTTTATAAACGCAGTGGCCTGAATCCCCTCAGATGATGTTATCTACTTAAATAGCTGCTGTTGCCTGGAGGAGAGCTTGGTTGCATGAATAAAAATACTTCAAATGAGCCCTTGATTGTCGAAGATCAGTGGTGATGGGGTCTAGTTAGCAGAGGGCACCAGGCTGCCCTCTCCGCAGTCAACAAAGCAACAAACGGGAGGGGCAGCAAAGCCAAATTGCAGCAATTATCCTTCATTTTAATCCGGAGGTAATGTAACTCCATTCACTTTCATCAGCCTTTTGGCACATACAGTGAGTGAGCTGAGTGATTTACATGGAACAAGCCACAGCTCTTGATCCCTGGTGGGGCAGGGGGTGTTGGATACCTTCATGCATGTGATTAAGCAGTTAAGGTGGATGGATGAGGGCTGAAGAACTCATCCAGAAGTGTGGTCCCCAAAGCAAGACAAGATCCCCTAGAAGCCAGCCAGACATGCAGAACCTCTAGCTCATGCCTGATCAAGTTGAATCAAAATCCACATAGTAAGCAGCTCCTCGAATGATTCCTATACGCCGGGAAAGTCTAAGGAACACGGGTGATGGAAAAACATGCACACTGGGAAAGAAGAGCCAATGCCAGCAGGGCGGTCAAATGGGAGAAGAACTCCTGAAACAGTTAATAGCAGCCAGGAGAGTATGTGGGGCAGAGAGTGGCATTGCTCGGGAGAGAGTAAGTGGGTACAGAGTGGCACCAATCGGGACAGCACAGTGAGAACAGAGTGAGTGGAGAGAGTGCAGGTGGGTCCAGAGAGAAGACAAGGAGCGGAGAATCAGAGGCTGGGACAAGCTCCAGACACCCTCATCACAGGACTTGACTGTGAAGCTGGAAGTCTGGAACTGGTTTAAAGCAATGAAAAGCACTCGTGAGTTTAGGAAAGAAATTAGGGCTGCTTAATAAACACACAGCCCTGTTTTTCCGCAGAGCGAAAAGTACTGTCTGTGATCTAATTCCTCTTAAGTTTGTATTCTGGGAGCTGAACCCCAAGGGGTCGGCGTTGAGAGGCGCAGTTGCTAAAGCAGACACCAGTTTCAATTACTCTTGATGCTGTAACAAAAGACCCCAACAGCTGAGCAGAAAGAGGGAGTCTTTGGGCTTACAATTCCAGAGAGACACAGGTCTTCACGGCATCGAAGACTGGGCAGCAGACGGAGAAGGCCTGGTATCAGCAGCAAGAGGCTCGTTGGTCACGTGGCATCCAGGATCGCAAAGCAGAAAGTGAACAGGAAGTGGGGTTGGGCTGTAAAATCCTCTAAGCCTGATCCTAGTGATTCACTTCCTCCAGCAAGACTCCACCCCCAAAAAGTCTAAAAGTTCTACAACCTTCCCCAAGAGCAGCGCCAGCTGAGAACCACGTGTTTGAACATGTGTACCTACAGAGGACATTTCACATTCAAAGCACCCCCGTCACGAGGATTCCACCCCATAAAGGAAGTGGTGTCATTCCCACAGGAGTAGGAAATGGGACGGCTCTCTCTTCCCGTTCCATCTCTCTTCTTTCCATGCCCTTCCACCTTCGGCCATGAGCTGATGCAGAAAGCAGGTTTCCAGATGTTCCTTCTTAACCTCATATGTCTCCGGAGCATTGAGTCAAATGCATCTGTGTATAGTATAAACTGTCGGTCTGACAGCCTTTTAGCCCTACGAAACAAAGCAAGACAGTCAAATCAGGGAAAACTAGAAACAAGAAGACGCTTTGCAACAGTCTGCGTTGCTACTCATCCTCCACAAAGTGGCTGTAAACAGAGATACGGAGATACATGGGTGGGCGCTGCTGCCCAGCATTGTCTAGGAACAAGGGACAGAATGCTTTGGAGAAAGGCCTTGTGCCTTTGGTGGGGGAAAAAAAGATATATATATTCAAAGGACCTGGTGCAGCCCCATGCAGGGCCGGTGCTTGCTGCTTCAGCCTCTATGAATTCGTTAGAGCTTTCTCAGTTTTTTGTAGAGAGGTCCTCCCTCTCTTATGCAGTATATTGTCAGTTCTTCTGTGACAACAACAACAACAACAAAAAAAAACATCCATTGAGGAAGCTCAGCTAGAAACTGTTCCCACAGACTGGACTGCAGTCTGTTTTGTTGTAGTTTCCACGCCCAGATCTAACCACGACCATCTGGAAGTGTCACATAAAATGGAGCTGATTTCATCACAGAATTTAGCCAAACATTCATCTCCCCAGCCATCCTTTTCTCTTGTGGGATGAGCATCACTGCTTCCTTAAAGAAACCATCACAAGGAGTAGCTGGATGTTCATTCTATCTCCTGGTGATGTCACAACGGCTCTCCTTCCCACCAGGGTCCCCCTGAAATCTCTGTACTCAGAACTGCTTTGAGATGTCTCCATCTAGCTTCATCTGCTACTCCACTACCGCACTCCTGCACGCAGCTACGACTCCACTACCGCATGGCCACACACACAGGGTTAGATCATAACCACGTCAACCACGCCACAGCGCTGCCTGTGAGCTTGCTGACCCCTAAAATGCTCAGTCATTGCTGGCACCGCTTCTATTAGAGATTTGGAAAATTCCCGAAATCATGTCTTCTTTTCTATTGTCCTGCTCTCTCTATGAATGCTTTCTTAGAAACAGACTCAGACATAAGACACAGATACAACCACGTTTTAGAAGTCATTTCTCTGAGGTGGGTCTAGGAATGGAATCAGGTAAAGGCAGCAATGACCTTGAGAGCTAAATGTATGCAGGTGTCTGCCAAAGTCAGCAAGGAAGATGAGTAATATTTCAATGAAATCTGTTTAAAACCAAAATTAGTAAAAACATGTCCACACTGCATAAAACTTTAAGATTTTAGATAAAGACAAGATCCAACAGTACCTTGCAGAGGGTAAAAATATACAATTATGTACAATTGGCTAGTTTGTTATGTTAATGTTTTGTTTTGATTTTTAACAGAATAGTTAAGTATTGGGAAAATTAATGAACTAGCGCACCAAAGCTTGTGTTATTTCATGTTAAAATATCTATTCCATTTATTATAACTTCCCTGGTTTTAATAGAAGAAAACACATGGACAATATTTTCCACTGAAAACAAGATAAGCCAAGAAGCTGACATTGAACATCTGTGGGCAGCTCTGAGCGAATGCAGCATCGCCCTGGGGAGGAAGGGCTGTCTAGATGCTTCATTCCAATCTGCACCTGATTTTCCAACCTGTTTGAGATGGGAAGTACCTCTCTCCTTTCAGAACATCCTGGAGGCCCCACTGGCTAAATCTCATTACTGTTTGCTAAGTTTAAATGGCCTTGTCAGCTTCAGAACTCCAGAGAAGGTGCATAGCCCTTTTCATGAACCATGGAGTCTCTGCCCAACCACTCTGCAATGGCTTGCAAGGTCTTCTTCATTACCTGACTAGGGATTAAGATATATTGCTGAATCTGGGACCCCAGCAGCATTCTAGGAATATCCTCTGAGGATCACTTAAGCCACTAAGTTAAAGCAGCAAGTTAACTTAGAGTAGGCTATTAACTTTGAGCAGTTCAGTTTGTCATCTGAAGTAAGGTGGATTTACTACCTACAACCTTGACATCCACCAAGGCTTCCTCCCTCACAAAAATCCGGGCATCGATCAAGAATTTGGGAGAATAGTTTCTTAAACTATTTGCAATGGAGATGATCAATTAGTAAGGTGGAGAGTGCTTGAGAGGACATCTAACATCAACCTCTGGCTTCTGTACTCATTCTCATACATGCACACACACACACACACACACCACAATATGAATAATTAATTATACATGTAATTACTAAACCTATAAACTTCCCATTCCTTCTAAGGTAACAGTGGAGTGAGAATGACGTCAGTTGTAAGCCATCTATCATCTGCCTTTCCGAATTCCACCCAGGCGTTTTGTGATGACACGATTTTTTGTACACTGGAATGGCAGAACCGCCGTGGGTCTCACTTAGAGACCATCAGTGTTATCTGAAAAGCTGGTGGAACTCAGATCAAACATTGGGGGCTCAGTCCCAGCGTTTCTGAATCCGTGGATCACAGGTACACCCTGAGATTTTGCATTTCAAACAGATTCCAAGGTGGAAACCCTACTGTACAACTAGAAATTGCTTGTAAGATTTAGACAAGAAGGAATGATGAGTACAGATGTGCCTCTGCCATACCTAAATGGCCACTTTTAACTGATCAAACCAAAAATACACACATATACAAATATGAACACAGGCACACATACATATACACTGATGCATACACACGTGAGTGCACATGCACACACATGCAGGGCTGATTGTTGGCAACAATATCTCTCTGCCCTCCACTTGCACTCAAATCTTTGGGGATCTTACCCTAAAATGCCATGCTGAACCAGAAGGTGTGGAGAAAGCCCCTATCTTTCTCACAGGAAGCTGATGCCACTAGCCCAGAGACCATTTCCCAAACAGCAAAAGACCACATTAAATCCCTTTGGCACCTCCCCTCATTAAGTTGCTTATAGCCAACTCACAGCAGGCAAGGTGAGAAATACGGTCCAAATCCAGAGATGGGTTTCTTACCCTTGAAACAGGATTAGTCACAAAATAAAGTTCTCCTTTAAGTGTCTGTAGTGCGTTTTCTTTCCATAAGGAAGACAAAAGGAGACATAGAGGACATGGGCCAGCATGGGATGTAACGTGGTCGGTCTGCTTGTTGGGGTTTCTGTCCTGCCCAGTTCCTATGGCCAGTAAATCCCAAAGAAAATCACACACAAGTCTACATAAGTTATAAACTGATTGGCCCATTAGCTAAGGCTTCTTATTGAATCTTATATTAGCCCATTATTATTATCTGTGTTAGCCCTGTGGCTTAGTACCTTATTCAGCAGGGCAGGTCACATCCTGCCTCTTCAGTGTCTGGACAGGACTGGGAAGCAATGGGCTTCCTCCTTCCCAGAATTCTCCTGTTCTCATTGACCCACCTCTACTTCCTNACCTAATTGACAGAATACAGAATTTTCCCACACCAATGGGATGTTCACAGTTGATAATACAGTAGCACATCTCAAAATGTCCAGAAGAGAGAAGTCTTATTGCTTTCCCACAAAGAAGTGATAAATGTCTCATTTCAAGTGAATCGTATGCTGGCTACCCTGATTGGACCATGACAAGAGAGATCTGTGAATCACAACTTCACATTGTTTTCCAAAAATGGTCACCATTATGGTATACCAATCAATTGTGTGTGTGTGCTGTAGGCCCTTGAGTGCCTCGAAACAGGGTCTCTCGAACCAGAAACTCTCCATTTTGTCTACCTAGCAAGCTCCAGAGATCCAACTGTCTCTACCTCCCTCCCCCAGACGATGCAGATTCAAGCATACATAGCCATGCCCAGCAATTTTAACCAGGTGCTGGGGATTTGAACTCAGTTCCTAGGGCTTACATATCAACTGCCCATACCCTGAGCCATCTCCCCACTGCTTAGTAATTTTAAAAGACAAAACATTAAAATAAAAAATAAAACATGACTCTAATATCTCAGAACTTTTACCTTAATTCCATAGATAAGAAAATACAAAATTGTGACACCTGTAGTTTCTTTTCCAAAATGACCTCTTGTTTTATTCATATGATATAGTTTGATAATATTCTTTCCCCCTCCCAAACTCCTCCCAGATCTCTCCCAACTCCCTAACCACCCAACTTCATGTTCTTTCTCTCTCAAAAAGTAAATAAATAAATAAAGCAAAAATACCCAAAAGGAAGAAAAAACATATCAAAACAAGCTAAAAAGGCACACACACACACACACACACACACACACACACACACACACACAGAATCCATTTGGTATAGGCCAACAATGCTCTGGAGTTGATACACTCAGTGTCAACCTATTGGAGAAAACTAATTTTTTTCCTTCCTTCAAGGACCAATTACAAACAGCTTCTCGGTTAGGAGTGGGACTCTGTCTGCTTTCCTTTTCACTGTGGGGATTTTGTCTGTTTTAAACCTGGGCAGGTCTTGTGGGTGCTGTCACAGTCTCTGTGAGTCCCTGTGCGTATCAGTCCTATTGTGTCTTGAAGATGCTGCTTCCTTGGAGTTATTCACTGCCTTCAACTCTTTAGATCTTTCCATTTCCTCTTCCATATCAGTCCCTGAGTCTAGATGGCAAGGATTGGATGAGGACATCCCATTTAGGGCTGAGCGCTCCAAAGTCCCTCACTCTCTGCACGTTTTCCGGTTGTGGGTGAAGATGTATTTGCTGTGGTTAGTGTAATACAAAGGTGAATGGCCACTATCTAGGCAAGAGGTATCGGTGGGACTTCCAAGCAGAGAGAAAGGAAGAAGGGTAGAATCTAGACGCACAGGAGATGCCAATGTGACATGGAGGGAGTTGGACATACAGAAGAAAGAAAAGTAAACAGCCACATGATAAAGCACAGATTAATAAAAGCAGTTTAATTTAAGCTATAAAAGCTAGTGGGACAGGCCTAAGCTAAGGCTGAGCTTTCATAATTATTAATGAGTTTCTGTGTCATTTTTTGTGAGCTGACGACCCAAAGGAAAGTCCAGATGCAAGACCTCTTCTTCTGAATCTCTCTTTCTTTGTCTTAGTTTTTCCTGGTTCTCTGTAACCCCCCATCCGTCCTGTCTCAAGCATGCTGACTTCCTCCACCCTCTTGCTCTTCGGACTCATTCCAGAAATGAGTGTTCTCCTTTGCTCCTTAATGACTGATGGAAAGCAACTTGCTCAGGTGTCGAGGATGAGGACCTCTGGTGTGTGCTGAGAAGCCTGGGAACAGACCCTGGCTTGTCAGGGTCCCAATCAGAGCCAGGTTATGAGACTTAATCCATAACTGTATTTTAGGCGGACAGCTTCCTGAAACCGATTCTTGGTGACTGAGGTAGTAAACGCCTTCCATCAGACGCCATTAATAATTGCAGATGGAAAAAAAATAATAATTGCAGATGGAAAACCAGTTATGCAGATCTCAGTAAAACGCTAGTGCCAGGAGACATGAAAAATATATATGCATTAGCCTGGGCTTTCTAGATAAAAATTGAAGTTCAGATGTGAGACTTTTGTGGACAAAGAAAGCATTACTTATCCAGCATCCTAGTGGGCTTAATGAATATAGATGGAGCACCTGGAATCTGAGACATGGCGAACAGAAATTGCCCTCTGAGACAAAGGCTGAACAGGGCTGTAGCGTACATTTCTCACCAGCACACAATCAGTATTCATTGACGATACCCAGAGGCCCCACTGCATCCTTATTTTCTCCAAGATGAAGCCACATTTTCAGAGCTTATTGTTTAAGACATCTCTAATACATGCCCACATTCCTGTATCATTCCTTGAATCCCACAGCAAAAACAGTAGGGAGTTGCAGTGGAATAAACCGTGTTACTCCACCACACCAGGTTATATGACAGAAGACGTGTCTCTGAACTATCTGATGCCTGACTCTCACTAAAGGCCTTACCAAGTTAATTGATATTAATGCTGGACGTTTTAAAAATCAATCAGATATCCCATACCTCCATGTATTCTGTGCTCCTCTATAGATTGAACAAGACCATCAGGAAGCAACATTGATGTGTAGAAAACTGCTTGGTCTCTTAGAGGACTACACATGCCTACCGTATCCTCGGTAGTTTCTGGAATATGACTGAATGAGAATTACTAAGCCAGTGTCAATTTCACTGTAAACCCTTTGCCTTATATACCATGCTCTACCTGGCTTCTGTGAGCCAGAGAAAGCCACAGCTGAGCGTTTTCAAACAGGTGCCAACAATGTCTTCAGGTTTTGAAGAAACCAGTATTTTTCTCTTTGCACTCCAAGAGACCAGTTCTCCTTGGTTTTCACAACTAGAAAAGGCAAGGACAAAATTTGAGCTTCATTTTACTAATATATTAGCCCTTAGGTACCCGTACTGTAGTTTAACACATTCTTCTCCCAAGCTGTCCCTTTCTTTCTTTCTTTCTTTCTTTCTTTCTTTCTTTCTTTCTTTCTTT
>LOEQ01003249.1:123971-147143 GCA_001685075.1 Bramus lutescens | reverse complement strand
TTTACCTCAGTTAATCCCCCAGGGTCATCTGTCCACCCACGGAAATGTACCATGCTGTGCTTCTGTGTGACCGCCCTGACCTCTCTGGCTCTAAGTCCCATAAACCACAACAAATCAGCCTTAAGCTTCCAATGCTGTGAGACTTTAACCTTTGCAAGGAGTGACCTACAGAACTGCAGCAAAAACACCATCTTGGATCCTTCTGGCTGCAGCATAAAGGGTTGGCATAACCCCAGAAACTCCATGAGCAAAAATACCTGTGAAGTCAAATTGCACTAACGAGGGAAGGAGACCATCGAGAGGACCTGAGAGGAGGAACAAAGGGGAGTCCAAAGCTTCTGGATGTGGCGTAGTGGATCCTAATCACATCCTGGGAGCCTGTCAATTGTCTGTCACTAGACAGCATCATTCTTGCTTTAACTATACTTTCCTTTCTTGGATACATAATCAGTTCTATCATTGTGGCTAAAAGAGAATAAAAATCTCATTAAAATTTAGCTCTTAGCAACAAAATGACAGAGATGGGGTGAGTTTATTAAAACAAAAACAAACGAAAAGAAACCCCATTAATATAGTATGACTTTATTCTTGGATTCTGTGGCCACCTTTGAACATCTCAAGATATAACTGTTGAAGGAAGCGTGTTGAGTCGTGATAACTACATTGACCTCAGAAAATGGAAACACACCAGAGATGAAGGCTCTGGGGCCTGAAGATGGTCATGAACTTAATTCTGAGAAGGCAGATGCTGTATCTTTGCTATGAATTGGCAGTGCCTTTGCCGTTTGGCTGTAGTTGGTGCTGTCCTTGGAGTAATGTATCTAACATTTACGTCCTTCCTTTAACACTGACTGACTCTGTGTCCATATGAAAACCAGTTAACCTCCCTGCACCTAGAATAATTAAACCTGCAATAACAATTCAGAGTGCACAAAGTTGTTGTGAATATTCAATGAGAATTTATGCCAAAAATGCTTGGATGACCATAAATCAGCATAGAAAATTAAAATGATACTATTATTTTGCATAAATTAATTTTATTATGCTGCATAAATAATAGTATGCAAAGAAGGCCAACGCACTGCCTTCATTTTAAATGTCAAGGTCAGTGGCTTGCTTTATTGTTGATGTGGAGCACACCTTTAATGTCCTGGAAGTAAGTTCTGTGAATTTCACCTTAGCTTTAACTCTAGCTCAATGACATTGGGAAGGCCACTGAAATTTCTTCATCCTTCAAATAAAAATGTGGGAGTTGGACCAGGTAATCTGTAAGATCCTTTTCAGTATGACTTTGTAGGATTCTCTCATCCCATAAATCATATTTATAACAAAATGTCATTTCTCCATTTTCTTGGCTTTTTTTTTCCCAGATCTGCCCTGAGAGTACCTTAAGCTTGGAGTTTTGTCAAGCCAGAGGAAGAGAAAGGAAGCGCTCTGGAAGACGAAAGCAGCCTGGCAGGAGAAGCACTGACCCTGTCCATTTGTTCTGAATTTCAAGGAGCCCAACATTTTAGGAGACAAGTAGGTGGCAAAGAGCTGGAAGGGTTGTTCAAAAGGGAATCTGCTGAAAAAGAAATGAGAGATAGTGTGTCGGTGGATACACAGGTCAGGTGGGACAGGCGAAGCTGCGGCCGTATAGGGTAATTTGGATAGTTTCAGTTGAACATATGAGCAAGAACATGAGGATGGGGTGTGTGTGTGTGTGTGTGTGTGTGTGTGTGTGTGTATGTCTGGGTGTCTGTCCGTGAATATCTATGTCTGTATATCTGTGTGTGTATCTGTGTGTGTGTGTGTGACATCAGGATGGGGTGTGTGTATCTGTGTCTGTGTGTATGTCTGTGTGTGTGTCTGTGTGTGTATCTCTATGTCTGTGTGTCTGTGTGTGTATGTGTGTGTGTGTCTGTGTGTCTGTGTGTGTATGTCTATGTCTGGGTGTCTGTCTGTGTATGTCTATGTCTGTATATCTGTGTGAGTATCTGTGTGTGTGTATGTGTGACATCATGATGGGGTGTGTGTATCTGTGTCTGTGTGTATCTCTGTGTGTGTGTCTGTGTGTGTATCTCTATGTCTGTGTGTCTGTGTGTGTCATCAGGATAGGGTGTGTGTCTCTGTATGAGTACGTCTATGTCCGTGTGTTTTTGTGTGTGTCTTTGTGTATCTGTGTCTTGTGTCTTGTGTGTGTGTTTGCGTGTGTACATGTATGTATGTATAGATGTGTGTGTGTTCATGAAGGGGTGCTGTGTGTACAGTTGGTTGTGCTGATGTTGAATATCTTCCTCAGTGGTTCTTCACCTTATTTTTTTTTCTTTTTTGGAAGACAGAGTTTCTCACTGAAGCCAGAATTCACGATTTGGGAAAGATGGACTACCCAGAAAGCCCCAAGGATTTTCCTGTCTCCACTTCTCCAACTTCTCATTAAATCCTGGCTTGGCTCTCATCAGTATGGTCATTCCTTTACCTTGCTCATCAGTTTAGAGACTTTTCACCCATAAATTTAAAAAATTCAGATTTTATTTTTAAAATATTAGTACTATATTATGCAATGCTTATTGATTAAACATTTGAAGAAAACTATTTCTTTATGGCTTTATACCCAAGTGAATAATCTGGTCTGTGAAATTGTTTATAGATTGCACAAGCATTCTTATAGGGTACTATTAGACTGGAGAACTAGATGTTGGAGACTGCTCATTCATATCCCGGCTGCCTAGACCTGAAATAATCACACAGAAACTATACTATCTGCAATACTGTTTGGCCAATAGCTTAAATGTGTTTCTAGCTAGCTCTTACATCTTAAATTAACCCATTTCTATTATTTTGTATTTTACCTTGAGGCTCGTGGCCTACCAACAAGGTTCTGGCTGGCAGCTTGTATCTTTCTCCTCTGGTGGCTACATGGCATCTCACTGAATCCACCTACTTTCTCCCAGCATTCAGTTTAGTTTTACTGCCTAGCTCTACTTTGCCCTGCCACAAGCCAAAGCATCTTCTTTGTTCATTAGCCAATAAAAGCAACACATATACAGAAGGACTTCCCACATCATCTAGATGCAAGGGTGAGTACATTTAAGCTATCAAAGGATAAAGTCTGTTCTGTCTACGTTTGTTGTGGTAACTGACATCCCTTTGATGGCATTCATTTCCCACATTCTCCCCAGAACTGTACAGCATTTTACACGATCCACTACTATGCAAAGCAATCAGCAGCCAAGCTTACTTCAAATTACAATTATTTGATCATAATCAGAATTGTACATTGTTGCTATTATTAGTTTGACCTTTGTATTTTGTCTCTATGAATTGTGTGATCAAGATGTTTGTCCATTTTGTATTCAATTGTGTCCTTATTAATTTAGACAAATTCTTTATTCTAAATATTAATCATTTGTCTATCTCTGTTGATTGTAACAATAATCCTGCTATTTGCTTATGTTGTGTTTATGATATTTTTAACCATATAAACGTTGTTAAGATCTCTGTGGTGTGTTGGGGGCATACACAAATGCACTTATGGGGGTAATACATGTGAGGGCATGGATGCAGGTGTATGCTCATACATGTGGAAGCCAGAGTTCAATCTCAGCTACAATTCTTGAGAAGCGATACCCCTTTGTGTGGTGGAGGAACAGCCCTAGTCAAGGCGTATACTCAGCCAGCCTGGGTCACAGAAGGTAATTTCATTTCTGTACTTACCACCTACTGAGCCAGGTTAAAGAAAGCCCTGGATTAGTAAGGCCACACAGCCCACAGAGGGCTTTTATGCCGCAAAGTAAACATGTGTTTTTCAGGTTATAGCATGTTCAGGATGTCCTCCCCGTTGGGAAAACTTACTCTGAGGATTTGCCACTTCCTGGTGACTCAGGGGACCACACCAATGGACTTGGACTGACGCTGCCCTCCTTGAGCACGGAAGACAGCACCACCCGGGGCAGCAGTGAAATGGAGCTGAGAACTGCATCCTGTCCGACTGCCTTTTACCTAGTGGGCAGGGTGGTCTTAGAAGCAGTGTGAAAAAGCCACAGACTTTCTCCCATGTGCTCAGCCCAGGCAAGCCACTGGGGCAAAGAAGTGTGGCTATGTGTGCAACAGGAAGAGTGCAGAAATATTGTCTGTGATGACCTTGACTTTGTCCCTCATTCCATCCTCCTTGGTATTTTGTCCATCTGTTCAGAGTCTATACTGTCCAATACAAAAAAACACTAGCCACTTGTGAATTCTTAAATTAAATGACCTAAAAATTAACCGTATTATTCCTCAGTCACGCTAGTCATGTTTAGAATCCTCAGCAGTCACCCACAGCCGTGGCTAGCACAGTGTCCAGCAGGGATGCACAAAACTAAGATGATGTTTTGGTCTCTGTCCCACAGCCTGTCTTCAAAGAGCATGCAGCCAAGTATGGGACAGCACACTAAGCAGGGACTCTGTCAGAGAGAACAGCACCAGGAGATCTTGATAGTGCTGCCAGCTAGAGTTCTGGGTGCGCACACGGTGAAGCCTGGATGTCTGATTCATCCGGAAGAGTACCAGATAGCTACTGTGAGCCCTGTAGAATTTTTGAGAAAAATGTTTTCCCAATATAAAGTACGAATTCACAGACAGCTACTATGAGCCCCGTGGAACATTTTTTTTAAAGGGGGGGGTGGGTGTTCCCAATATAAAGTATGAATTTTCAGAAAGGGTAAAGGATAGACTTGGGAGAAAGATGAGAGAGAGAGAGAGAGAGAGAGAGAGAGAGAGAGAGAGAAGAAAGGGGCAAGAGGAGGAGACAATCACATGTCTCTAGGCTTGCCAGGCCCACATTTGCTCTCCAAAACAAACAGATCCTACTATCATTAGTTCTGATCCCTGCTCCACCCCCAAGCAACCAATCAAAATTGGATTTTATCTGAGAGCTCAAGGTAGAAGATACAAGAAGTTTTCACTCTTAGCATTTAAACTGAATCAAAATTCCCTCCTCTGCATATCAAATCGAAAATGTTGGACAGCATTTGCTAACTGTCATCCAGTCTGAGGTAGAAGGGAAAGGGGAGAACTCAGTGATGACATTGAGAAAACCACCAGGTCAGCGTTGACATGTCACATGGAGTGGTCTGAGGAATATAAGGTAAAAGATACCAGTGCCCCTGGGAAGAGAAGAGCAAGCACAGTCAAAAGGAAGCCAGATGAACACAAAATTGTTTAAAAGAGATGTTTGTAACATGGCTCTAAAATTGGCTGAGCTGGGGAAGTTTTCATCTGAATATTATTTATGGAATTGTTTTATGACTTAGATGTTCCCTCCCTGAACAGATGCTTGGCGAACAAAATGGTAGGGAAAGTCAGAATTGACAAAAAAATTTCCAAATAATAGTCTAGTCTGCCTAATTGGGAGAATAAATCAGGAATGGGATTGAAAGTTTAAAGAGCTCAAGTTGGGAAACAATGTTCCTCCCTAAAATGGTTGAACAAAGATAAAGTCTGTGGTAACTATTCTAACAGTAGAAACAGAAAACAAGTACAAAGAGACTCTTGAAAATCCCAAACTTTGTTTTAGTCAATGATTTAGGGGAGCTTTATACAAGGAATTTTTGAGTGGAAGAAAGAAGAATGGAAGTATATATAAAAAGCCATTTTAGAACAAAAACTAATGGCAAAAGTCTCTAAACATAAATAAAATTACAAAAGGTTGTTACGTGACGAGTACCCACAATCCAAAAATATAACATCCATGATGTCCTAAATCATGCCATGATGTTACATGGTGTGACATGATACCTCATCAGCACAGAATATTTGTGAATGTAGTTTTTAAATAAGGCTGTGCCAACTGAGTTTTCATCTAAATACTGGATTTAGAAAAGGTTCTTTAAAAAATTCACTATAGATCATAGGCAATTGTTACAAGGGGATATGCAAAAACCTCTTAGATGTGAAAGCAAACCTCACTAGTCGAGAAAGATGAGGAGCGCCCCAGCAATCCAAGAGCATTAGAGCAGAAGAGATGCGGAAGGTCCAGGAGAAAGAACTCAGGAATGACAATCTGATCACATTCTGAGTGATGATGGGAAAGAAAAGAAAGAAGTGGGTGGGGCAACACGGAGCAGGTGATGATTTCTCTCTGTGGCAACTGGGTTGCTGTAACTCGGATACTAAATATCTTCCAAAAGTCCATGTCTTAATGGTCTTGGCCCACATGGGGCCCAGGTGTTGCTCCAAAAGATGGCAATAATTGAGACGTGGTAACGTCTTTAAAGGTATGACCTTATATGAGGTCTTTAGGTCACTAGAGATGTGTCCTGAAAGATGAGAATGGGGCCATGATCCCTTGCTCTTCTTCACTTCTTGTCCCTGTTCTTGAAGTGAGACCTGTGTATCCTAGCTGCTCTCCTCTTTGTCTAGGATCATTTGGTGATGGAGACAATGGCCAATGGAATGGAAGCTTCAGACTATAAGCCAACATGAAAGTCAATCAGAATCATAAGCGGGAAAGAAGATATCTTAACTGCAATGGAAAATAGAAACGTAATAGACTATGTGTGTAAAGAGAACAGAACTGGGAGAGGAAAGTGAGCCACCTGGAAGTACGAGGGAACTCGGGGAAAAGGGAATGGATGCAAACATGTGTGAAGATGCCTCGAGGAAACCTGTAAGTTTGTATACTAACCTTAAAAATTAAAAACTGGGAGTATGGCTCAGCTGGCATGGTGCGTGTCCAACACGCATGAGGTCCCATGTGTGATCCCCCACTGTCCCCAGCAGCACCACACAGATCGTATGTGGTGATTGATGTTCGTAACTCCAGCACTTCTGAGGTAGAGAAATGAGGATGTACAAATTCAAGGACAGTCCTGGACACGTGGAAGACTGTCTCAAAATCAAGTGAAACAAAATTCAATGAAGTAAAAGAATAAGTAATAGTTTATCTTTATAATTAAACCATTTCTGGTATTTTGATATATGGCAGAAAGATGACTAACCCTAAAGGTAATCAATGTTTTTTCTTATGTCCCCCCAACAAGGGAGTGGTCATTTTATTGGCAATGCTGGAAACTGAACCCAGATAATCAATACTCTTGAGGATGACAGTCGAGTGTGGAAAGTAATAACATAGTGATGAAAGTATAGATATAAGATGTTAAGAGGTCCAGAGGAGGAGGACATCCTATCCTCAAAAGAACATAGAAAAAGAATAGAAATTTTACAAATAGAAATTTTACATGTGCTGGCCCTTATGCTATTAAAATCTTCCAGTTTCTAAGGAGTGGCTCGGGGAAGTACCAAGGAGCACAACCAGGCACACAGTGAAGAGGCTATAGAGAAGAGAACGGCCATCTTGTGTTTAAACCACACCTGTGTCTCGTGGTGAGACCCTATATAGATGAACGTAAAGCATGAGGAAATGGTGACTTTTTAAAGATCACTCAGAGAAGCACACAATAATGTCAGGAGACATTTCACCAGGGTGTACTCGAACACACCACATTCTCCTCTCAGCACGGCTCTCTTGTTTAGACTGTGCTAACAACAAATTGGATGGACACCATGCACAAGATAAATGCGAGCACTAAGAACACTAAGTCTCTGAGAGCTAAGGAGTCACAGGGCTGGAAATGACCCGGACTCCGGACTTAATGTATTCGAGGTAACAGCATCCTCTGGCAGCAACTGTCCTCCTGACATTTTTGAGCCAGGCAGATCATGAGCCAAGTTCATCACAGAAGTGCTCATGAATCCATGGAAAGATTTCCTTTCAAGTTCTGCCTGAAGGCTCGGCGCTGTCATGAGAAAGGGCTTGTTGGAACATTTACCTCTTTCTTACTGATGAGCAGCTGCAGATGACAGAAACACAGAACCCAGAAGTCTCTGTCCCTGAGCCCCTCGGGTCAGTTCTGGTTGAAGCTGATTATACAGCTTTCTTATATAACAAAAGCCAGGGGGAGAAACAAATGGTTTTATTTCTCCAACTAGTTTCATCGAGGATTACTGAAAGTGCCATCTCATCCATCTTTATGCAATTTTGTGTTCATTATAGATTGGAAATGGGAAGTCATTTTTCATAAGGCTGATCTTTAACTAGCTAATGACGGAAGTGTTAGCATCGGGGCATCCTGTAAAACTGGACATCCATTACTTGACCCTTCCAGCCCCCCACAGTATGTATTTCCATTTATCATTGCAACCCCTCAGATAGCCTGGTTTCTGACGGCCCAAGAGGCCTCCCTATGGGATCCTAGACACCAAACAGGAAGTGGTCAAGGCAGCTACTTCCTAGGCTTTCAAAAGTAGCTTCAAGACTGCTGTTCCCAGAGAGGAGATGCCCTTGACTGGCTGACCTCCTAATATATCATCCAAACACTTTTCTAATCAGAACCACTTCTGAGGGCAAAGGAAGGTTTTATTAATAATCACATCAATTCAGCAGATATAAATCAAACCTAAATGAGAACAGCCAAGAAGTATGTCCATACCACCGCTTACCACTGCAGCTTCAAAAGTATGCCAGCAGTGTGTGTGTGTGTGTGTGTGTGTGTGTCTGTAAAAGCACATCGCCTGTATTTCTGGAAGCTCTAGGTTTATAGTAGCAGGCACTGAATTTGAGACCATGAGTTTGGGAGGAGCAAGGGGGGCGTGGAAAGGGTTAAAGGAAACAGAGTGAAAATAATGTAATTACATTATAATTAAAAGTAAACCTTTCTCACTGGGATAAGCACTTTGCATGACTTTTGCAACATGTGTTATAAATGGACATATTTCACATCATATATGTAAGTGTTTACAATATTATTCATTCATATATATTCGTAAGTAATATATAATATATATATATATATATCAGTTATTTGACAACAGAATTCTAGGTACCCTTTTTGTTTTTTCCTTCAGGAATTTGAGTCAGTTGACCTGTAAAAAGTCCTAGGCATTCAGAAAATGATGAAATTCTTTCCTGAACGTGGAAGCCATTTAAGTCTCAGAATCAGAGAAACGACCATTGCAAGCAAGCTCCACTTTGGCTCACTTTGTTTATAACATGAAATTAGGCAATGATTGATTAAACAAAGGGGAAGATATATGGAACCTTGCTAGAAACTCATCTGATGTTTTCAAAATGTGTTAAAGGACAAATTGTCAATAGTAAATATTGGAAATGATGGGAAATAATCACTCTGCTGCTTATGTGTGCTGGGCAGCATTCAAGGACCTTTCTACAACCTTCCAGAGTTTTCCTTAAATTATGTATTATTTTATTTACTTATTTTTACTGAGAATTTTCTATATGCATTCTATATACACATAGAAATAAACCCTGGAAATACATTATTTCCACCATTTCCCCCCCCAAACTCTTCCTATGTCCCCAATCCCTCTCAAAATCGTCACCTCTAATTACTATTTCTCACACACATACACACACAGCCCACTGAGTCCATTTAATGTTGCTCATATGTGTATGTGTTTAAGGCTAACCACATGACATTGGCTAATATATCAAGAGACTCATGATAATATATCAAGAGCCTGATGCTCCCTCTCTCGGCAGCTATTAGCTGCCTGCAGCTCTGCATCTAGGGGTGGGTCCTCAAAAGACTTCCCTCACCTACATCAGCACATCAGCTGGTATCACCATTGTGCAAGTCTTGTTTAAACAATCCTATTCCTGAGATTTCCCCTGGCATAACTCCCCTCTCGTACGCCAAAGACACCACCTTCCAGCAGACGTCTTCAGCCCCTGGCTCTTGCAATCTTTCCAGCTCCTCTTCTGCAAGGTTCCCTGAGCCTCAGGTATAGGGGGTGCATTGGAAACTTCCCAGCTGCAGCTGAGGGCCCCATAGAAAGTTGTTCTCTAGATTTTAACCAGTTGTAGATTTTTGTAATGGTCTCCATCCGCTGAAGAAAGGAGAGCTACATACATCTGTGGGTATGGGGATTAAGAATGAATAATTTCGTTTAGATAAGCGATAGTAGTGGGTTCTTCTCTAGGGTCCATGACCTCATTAGCCACAGAGAATTGGCTAGGTTTACAGTAGCAGGCCTGAAATTCCTCCTATTAAGTGGGTTTTAAGTCCAATTAGCTATTGGTAAATGCCAATATATGTGTCACTACTATATACTTAGAGAAAACTTCATGGACTGGTCATTGTTATAATCCATATGTTTTATGACTTGGTAGGATTATTTATTGCTTTTCTCTTTAGGTAGCTTGCATGGCACTTTCTCATATCAGACTATGAGAGCTAGTTCTTAGGGAGGAGGCTTCCAGTCAGTTCTAGCTCAGTCCCCCCAAGTATAATAGAGATTATAAAAGAGCTCACTGGAGGCCACTAAGGATGGAGTGGATGGAGAAAAGAGGATGCACAGTGGGTACCAAAGATACAGCCAGGGAATCTAATGCTCTATTGCATAGTGAAGGAACTTCACCATACAGCAATTAATTAATTGTACATTTAAAATTAACTGGAATAGAGTGAGTTGAGGATTTCCAACACACAGTAAAGAGAATATTTCAGGAGGTTGAAATAGTCACTACCTTGGTTTGATCATCTTCTGTCATACACCTCCACTAAGTTATGTATAACTGCAGCTATGCATTGACCCCCACCCATGGGGAGTCATTTGCATAAATAGAAAAGGTAAAATACTATGAAATCACCAAATACATTACAGTTTTGGGAGGAGGACAAAAAGTAATTTAAAATTTCAAAATGCAAAATGATCTATGTAAAAGAAACCCTTCATGTTAGAGTCATAAAAAGGGGCCTCTCCTGGTGGTATCGCCTTCTTCTGCATCACACAGCACTTACGAAGTTTGCTTTCTTGGGCTCTTTGCAGCGTCACTCACAATAGGAATCGCCCATCCTTGCCCCATCCTTTTGAAAGTCTCACCCCTGTCTCTTGAGCCGTTTCTTCGCCTCAAGAAATCTACTAATCAGCGAAGGATGAAATGAGAGGCCATTTGAGGAGACACAAAATTAAAATGGTCTGCACAGAGTCCCTGTGGGCTTCTAGAAAATCTTTTAATAAATGGAGCTGGAATTTCATCCCTGCTCAAAAGCTTTCATTGTATATCCCAAGTATTTCAACCCTACCCTTGTTCTCTTTTCTTTAACTACTAGCACCAAAGAGCAGAGTCTTAAAACCCTGGAAAGCAGGTCTGCTTTTCATGTGCTTCCCATCCTTTCACGCTCCTTTTGCAAGGATGCTTCAGTTTTACATTCTGCCGACCCATTTCTTTGCAGCTAACTCTGGAAATGTGTGTTTCCTTGTAATGTTTAGTCAAGAATGTCAGCAGGCCACTGAGATTGAAGGCATGTTGCTGACTTAGAATTGCCCCCAGAGTATCACTGCTTTTTTTTTTCCTGATGTGTTACAAACCCAGAGAGGGTGGCCTAGGGATGAGCAACGTCAGAGGTGGCTGATGCTTTGCGTAGAGCTAGAGCCGGCAGATCTTCAAGCCTTTCCCCAGGGACCCTGAAGAGTCCGTCTGCCAAGGGCGGGTGCACAGCAATGACACTTTCCTCTCAAAGCATGAGGAACTCCATCTCACAGTATCAAATGCCTCAGAGCCGATCCTTCCCTACAGATCAAGCAGAAAACGGGTAAACAACAGGACTTGTAGCCCACTAAAACCCCTGAGTTTCAATTCTATTTCTGTACTCTCCTAGTGATTTGTATCATCATTTGTAGGGAAGGCTATTTGAATTCATTGGACGCCTATGTTCTCTAGGACGGACTGCAAAAACCAAGAAAATGCAGGGAAAACAGGAAGTACACGGCTATTTAATATAAAAACCTAATGAAGGTCATTTCTATTTTGTGTGCCTGATAAAACAAACTCTCCAAGGTGGTTGGGAAAACAATGCAGTTTGGTCTCCATGAGTCTTGGGGAGGTGAGAAAGATGATAGCATTGGGGCGAGCTTATGCCTTCCCCAGTAACATAGTGAAACACAATGAAAGTGGCTTTGTATGCCCAACAAGTGAAAGAAAGAGTTACTGTGGATAACCCCAGAACAGGAATAAGGGGTCCAGACACAGAGTAAGGAATGGAGGGGAGATCAATGGGTGTGCCCATGAGATACGGAAGACAGAGGCACCCTTTGGGGGAAAGGTTAATAATGTAAGCCCTACACAGAAACAGCCAGAAATGGTCAGCAGAAGTCATGGGTTTGAAATTCTGTTCAAATCAAGTCAACTATGTGCTCCTGGTGAAAGGATGTTTTTCCTTCCGGAAAAGCTACCTTAGGTAGACACAACCCAGGAAGGAGCCATTGAAATGACAGAGTCCACTGAGAAATTCACAATTGGATCTGATGTTAAATTTTCAGGGATTACACTGTTTGTTTGTCCTTCTCCATTCAAAACTCTCTCCTGCAATGAAATGCTTGCCATTCATGTCAGGGGCACTGTGGGATATTATAAGGGGGTACACAGTGACTCCACATAGTTTGGAGCTGAAGTTAAAAAAAAGAGAGCAGCTCAGGTAGATTTAAAAGAGAAGAGAGAAAAACCGAGTGAGAAAGAGAAGGGAAGGAGAAGCAGAGGAAGAAAATTAATATACAAATATGTAACATCGGAGCTAGACAGATTGAGTTGGAAGGCACAGTTGCACCGTGATCAACACTTCCACCACCCACATGCACAGCCCAAATCCGTGGAGACACGGAGGAGAGCCCCTGAATGTCCACACAGATCATCTCCTGAGACACTTCTGGATACTAAAGAATGAAACTTTTCCCGGTGCTGGTGGTGCACACCTTTAATCCCAGCACTCAGGAGGCAGAGGCAGGGGAATCTCTGTGAGTTCGAGGCCAGCCTGCTCTACAGAGGGAGCTCCAGGACAGCCAGGGCTACACAGAGAAACCCTGTTTGGGGAGGGAAAAAGAGGCAGGGAGTTTTGAAAGCTTCTGATTAAGATGCTTCACAGGATGGCAGTAAGAATCAGGTGTCTTCATTTGAATAAAACTCCCAACTGGAAGCCCCTCCCCACCCCAGAGCTCTTCTGATCCCCATCATCTGTGGTTTCTTATTTCATGCACTCTGCATGTTCTTTGCTCCCTATTCTGGGCTCAAAATATCCAGGGAGTAAAATTATTCAACCGAACAATTACTGATTTCTCAATCATCTACTGGGTCTCTTCCTGGAGCTATTTTGAAGAGAAAATTATTCCCAAAGATATCAAATTAATTAACTATCCAAGAAATAATATCATGCAATTTATACAATTTCAGATTATGACATTATAAATTTCAGGAAGAATTATTAACTGATTCAGAGTAATTAACAGCTGTGCAACTGTTCAAAGATTACAATCAGCTCAACCTATTTATAACTATGTGATTATCACTCCAGGGATGTCCAAATATCATCAGTGTGGCTCAGTCCCAGGGCTTTATCTATAGCTTTCATTACACCGCAATCAAGGAGGCATCCTTTTCTAGATACGTCAACTCTTAGGTTATATCCACTAGCCTCAAGAGCTTAATGGAAAACTACAGTGAGAATAATACACACAGAGATATACACTGAGAGAGAGAGAGAGAGAGAGAGAGAGAGAGAGCTGTGTACTTGAAGTGTCTATGCTGGTCTGAGCTCCACCTGTACAAGTATCTCCTTTTGCTTGTCTCAAACCTCTGGTGTCCTTACACGTGTGAATGCTGACCCCCCCCCGATCTACTGTAGGTAGGAAATCACAGAGCAGCAATTTACTTGAGGAACACACTGAGTGTTCTTTCAAAGGGCTTTGCTTCTAGAACTTTTGCTCCATCTCCGAGAGGTGAAAGTTCCATCATGAGTGCAACCTATCACAGTTCCACAGACATCCACCATAATCAACGCAGGCTTCGGCTCTCCCACATAGAACTGGGAGGAAAGGGATTTCTGTCTGCACTGTTAGAGATCTTCAGACTAGGAATACAAAAGCAAGCCACTAAGCTCATCACAGCTATGCAGAAATCAGAGAATTCCTCTCCATGATAGGAGTAACACCAGGATCGTAAATGTCATCCCCTCTTGCTGAGCTGCTGAAAAGAAACTACAAAGCGAGTGTGACCTCTTCTGCTTGGCAGGATGCTGTCAGTGTGTCTGACCCAATCCTTTTTCCAGATAAAAGAAGAAGGAGAGCCTGGCTCCCTGTGCAAATATGGATTCCTTCTTGACCACAGTCTACGAGTCTCGGATGCTCTGGGTGGCCCTAACTTTTCCATCCATCAGAAGAGAATTTTGATGAGCAGGCTACAGGGTACCACTTATCACAGTAACTCTGCCATCTGCTTGAACATCCAAACAAATCAGTCTCATCTCAATGCACATGACGCTATGATGGTTGTGTGATCCTGTCATGAAGCAGCTGCATAAACATGGAAACATGAACAAACAGATCTTTAAAGACTTTTTTTTTTCTTCAGCTGAGTTCATCAGTTACTAATTTGGGCCATACACTCAAATGTCAGGCCGAGTCAGTAATGTATATAAAAGTTGAAAAGAGTTGTTCTCTAAATAATCAGGGAATAGATGGAGGAGGCATAGTACATGCTATATATATGTGCAGAAATCAGAGAATTCATGATGGAAGGAGTGCCACAAAATAAAGGAATTTTCACACAGAGGAAAGGATTTTCATACAACAATCTAAATATAAGGGATCTTTGAATGGGCTGACTTTGGCCAAGAAATGGAGTCTGCATGCTGATCTGAAAGTCTTGGTTTCTCCATATATATATGTACCTTCCTCTCTGGCCTCTGCCCAGTCACAGTGTGACCCCTGGTGCATGTGAATAAACATACATTACAGCGTATGTAAGTGCATCTTCATGAGTCTGTGCACATGAGGCATGTGCATAAAAAGAGGGAGGGTCTGTGGAGTAACATAGTTGGGGGTATTTGGAATGCAGGGGTGAGGGCAACGGGCCTGGAGAACCATCAGAGAAAGCAAATCTGCATGGGACTAAATGTAAACTACAGAGCAGGTGAAGGTGTTAGAGGGGTGTGTGTGTGTGTGTGTGTGTGTGTGTGTGTTTCTCCAGGGGGCATGTTCACATGAGGCACATGCATGATGTGAAAACATGCGGGTATAATATATAAGAGCACAGTATGCCTGTTCTCTCAGTGTGGCCCATACAAGTCACACCCTCCTTTGGTTTTGAGTGCCCTATTCCAGACCCTGATGAGGTATCAAAGGAGCAACTTCTCCGGGCTCTTGCAGGGCAAAGAACATGCCCCTCCCTGCCTCCGCACTCAGACCCTTAGAGCTGCTCCTGAATGTGAGCCTTACATGGAATTCCACACCTGAGTCTCTTTTCCTGGCACTTGAAGGCTATGACTTATGTGACCACAGAGCTGCAGCCTGCCCCACCCCCAGAACTGACTAGGGGAAAGACCTCTGACCCAGAGCTGTGCAGATAAATCATCACCATTGTCACTGCCCCTATTATCATGCCTGCCCATCCATGGCACTCAAATATTCTAACGTGGCATCTTATTGCAATGCTGCGTCACAAATAAGCAAACAACACCTTCTCCATTTGCCGAGGTCAATTCTACATCATAAAAATCCAGGATGACTTATGAATTAAAGAAAAGACTGTTCAAAAATCTCAGACTGAGGAGAAACCAAGACTTTCAGATCAGCACGCAAACTCCATTTCTTGGCCAAAGTCAGCCCATTCAAAGATCCCTTATATTTCAGTTGTTGTATGAAAATCCTTTCCTCTGTGTGAAAGTTCCTTTATTTCAATTCAACAGCTTCGATTTCTGAACCCTTTCTACCACTTTCACAAAACACAAAATTGCACGTCTGTGTCCCTCTAGACTGGTTCAAAGCATTCTCTCTGACTGTCAGCAGTCTCCATTGCAATGCAGCTACTGATATAATAACCACCCCGTGTTCCATTATTTTCTGGATGGAACCCCACAGAGAGCAATTTGTTCCACCATTTGTCTCGGGGACGCAGCTGACATTTTCACAGGCCTTCCACATTTCCATTTCACAAAATCTCCATTCCCAGGGACACAAAAACGGGGATTTCTCAAGGACAGCAAAACCCAGGCGATGGGGTAATTCACATGCAGAGACCTGCTAGTGTGCCAAGCCCTTAATAGGGGTGGAGCCAAGAGCATCTCACAATTTCACATGGTATTTGTTTCAAGGAAAGAAGAAAGGAAAATGTCTACAAGGGCACAGCCTGCCTCTGTCTGTGCAGGCAAATTTTCTCAGACTCTCATGGAGTCAAAAGTTGAGAACTGGTGCAAATGGAGAGTTTATTCTCTGCTTTTGTGGCCCAGTGGAGTGTACATGATACATCCTTCTGATCTGAGAACTACAGATGTTGCCTAGCCACAAAGCCTGTACTTATTCATGCCCTTCCCACTCTCTCCTGGACAAGAGAAAGAACAGCTTAGATGCTTTGAGGCAAAACATACCATCTGTAGCATGCCATGATGCTGCCAAACAAAACATGGGCACCAGATGCATCAGAGCCCAGCAGATCATGCCATCCATCCAACCATTCATCAGCTCAGCAATGGTGAACTAAGAGGCTGGTCCTTAGCATTGGGAATCCAGACACAAGTATAGAAGACTCTGCATGCTCGAGATATTCATACTTCTTAGACAGATCCACAGGCAACGGCCAGAGAAGTGAGTTTCTTGAGAACAGAGCAGCAAGCTTTGGCCAGAGCCTAGATGGAAGCATCTGGAAATGCTGGAGAGTCTGTCTCCTTTGATGTCATAACACGTGAGCTGTGTCTTAACAGATATGAAAGAGCTGTCCATACATATGGGGACATCTCTGCATCTGTAGAATAAGTGGTTCTAGAATTTCTACCTACATGATCGTCAAAGAGGGCAGGGACTCTTAAGGTAAACATTTCCCACACTGAGTAGAACCCCGGCAGAAGGGCTGACCATCCGAGACTCCTTCGTGGATTTCCTGGCAGATCTGCTCTCTCTCATTCTCATCTGAGAAAGCACAAAGAGATTACCGTCTGGTTTTTTTGTTAGTTTTGTGCAGGAGTTTCCCCACCCCCTTGAGCCTACTGGTGCCACTCCTCAGGATGCTGGGAAACAAAATCATTGAAAAGCTCTGTGAAATTTAGGACCCTATTTCTTTCCAAGGGATTAAGCCCCATCCTGTCTGCAGGGTCACCCATCACTCCATCTCTATATTTTGTGTATGTCTTAGAATAGCTTTCCTATGACAACTACAGCCTTAAAGGGACACATACCTACTTTAGACCGACTGTTGAAGGCAGACAGGAAACACTGAGCTGGAACACAAGGCACAGAAAGTCAGGGATACATGAGGATTTCTTGCCTCTGCTTTATCGGGACCACAGGGTTGAGACATTTATTTATAACCGTAATGTCTCATAGGTTTCTCTTAGTTATGAAAGACAGCAACCATGTCATATTTGCCCTTCTGGTGAAATTAAACTCTTCTCACCTATTAAAGGACAGCTCAACTTCTCATTAACCCAAGAGGCAATTAATAACCCTCCTCCCCCCTTTCCCTGAACTTCACAGTACCACAAGTATTTAACCCTCAGTTTAGGTCCAAATTATATTCTGCTCATTTTTGGTTTGTGAACTATTACACTGACCTCACAAATAGCTTTCAAGACTCCAGACTCCTGGTTCAGAGGAGGGAGGGAACATACCTTATAAGCCACCCGTGTCTTCTACATGGCCATCAGTTATTCCTCTCACGTCCTAATTTCTAGGACTCTATTTCCACTCCGCACTGAGTCTCCCCAGGAGGATCTTCCATGGACACTAAACCTCACTATATCAAGAGGTAATCATCTTCCCGCCAAAAATAAGATCTTCATTTCTGTCTGCCTCTGTTTCCCTGAAATTCTGGCTTTTCCTTCTGTTCAGCTGCCCCTCCAGTCATAGCCAATATTGCCAGCTTCTCCCTCTCCTCCCATCTGTCAGTCATTGCCGCCTTTCCACGATTAACATCATCCTGTTCAGATCCTGAGGATCTCCCATCAAGACAACTGCAGCCATGACTATAATTAATAATAATGGATTTCATATTTCACAATTACCAAGAGAACAGGTTTTAAATGTTTCGCTATTAAAAAAGCAAAGTTATTTTAATATGAGGCAAAGGATTTCTTAATTACCTTGATTTAGCTATTGCATAATGAAGGCATCCATCAGGACATAATGTTGCATCCCATACACATACAATTATTATTTCTCAATTAAAAATGTCATTTGGTGTCAATAAGATGACTCAGAAAGCAGATCTGTCTGTGTCTAGGCCTAGCAACCTGAGCTCAATTCCTAGCTCAGATTCTACAGAGTCAGGTGAGAAATTACTCCCCCTAAGAGCTGTCATCTGCCTTACAGACATGGGCCATGGCACATGCATGTCTGCGTCCATGTGCCTGGGAACACCACACACACATACACACACACATGCATGCACACACACACACACACACACACACACACACAGAGTGTGCATTAAAGACATAATCTCTGGTTAGCCCTTACCCTCCATATCAGGTCACTTATAACTTGTTAAATGTCCTGTCTCATTGTATGACTGGTATCTGTCATGTGACTTCTTACTTTGTACTTTATACATCTATAAGTATCTTCACTCAAGGTAAACCCTCTGAATCCAAGTGTCTGGCCCTCCAGTCAGAGGCCCTACTACTTCATAGTACATTTCTGTTATTCCAGTCTGTTGGAAAATATTCTTTTCAGGTGTGGGACTTTGGTTTACGCTGCATTTGTTCAACTCTGCGAAGCTGTGTTGCTGCGCCTGTCTAAAACACCTGGTGAGCCTAATAAAGAGATGAACAGCCAATAGTGAGGCAGGAGCAAGGATANGGCAGGTAGAGAGAATAAATAGAAGGAAAAACAAGCATGAGGAGCAGAAAGAGAACAAGGAGAGGAGGATTTCAGGGGCCAGCCACTCGGCCCCCAAGTCACACACACCCCCCAACTACCCAGCCAGCCATGGAGCAAGAAGGAAAGTAAGATACAGAGAATTAAGGAAGATAAATGCCCAGAGGGAAACAGCAGATTGGTTAATTTAAGAAAAACTGGCAAGAAACAAGCCAAGCTAAGGCTGGGCATCCATAACTAGGAATAAGCCTCCATGCGAGGTTTATTTGGGAGCAGGAGCTGTGTGCCAGGCCCCACCAAAAAATAGAGCAAAGCATCACAAACCACCAGCCTTCATGATATCTCTCTGGCTACACATCTGTACTCACATCATTACTTACCTTAAAGTTTTTTTTCTCCGCTTAGCATAATTGAGCTTTGTCTTCATGGAATACCTAATGTGCTGCATAACCTATCAACTATCCCTAATGGAAGCCACAAGAATTGCAGTCCTTAATTCATGCAATTTTTGTGATGCACTTAATACATCGTAAACACTGGACAAAGGGTTGAAGGATTAATGTAGAATCTCAGTACACATCTAGTAAGAGGCTTTAAACAGAAACAAGAAAATTGCATCAGGGGAACCATCCTTGAAGAAAATGCAAAGGAAATCATGGGTCATCATACTAAATGGGACTCTGGACAATACCTGAGTGAATCTACAAATGATTCAAAGTAGTTAAACTTTGGCATTGCATGAGTTACAAAAATGCATCAGCATTTCAAAAATATTAATGAATAGCTCTTCAAAAATAATAAATCCACATTAGGTTTTTTATCAGTATAATCACAACAGATCAAAAACAATGTGCTTGGAATTTCAGGGATAAATTAGTAGACCTCAGGCTTTTGCAGACAGTCAAACTAGAATAACAGTGCAAGAACAAACCAAAACAAAAGACATTCAAAATAAAAATGTATTTAGATCATGCAAGAAAGTAGGCAACCGACCAAGCCACTTCTGCTATGATTCATACAAAGACATAGTGCAGACAACTTTCTAAATGTGTACATCTACCACGCTACCACCTGTAAGGCCCAGGAACACTGCAGAAAATAGAGCGGAAAGAATACAGGAGCTGGGAAAGAAGAAGAGCAGCAAGATGCCAGACTCAAAGTACCAGACAAGCACTGCAATCCTGAACTCACAGCAGCCACTTGCACTACGATTACACAAGACTGGCCTTGTCAATGATTAGTCATGCATGGGACAAGGGCTCACGGAGCCTCACCTCTTACTACTACTGAAAGACCCTGGGAAAGGGCGAGGCATTATCTTTGTTGTGCACCCACTGCTGAGCCCAACAGGCTCCAATGGGCAATTCCAAGCCCATGGTCACATAGACAGTCCTAGTTAAACTCAGGGGGTCACAAAATAAAACAAAGAGACTATAGTGTGAGAGTTTATCAGAAAGACAGGGTATAGACAGGATTGGGCATTACATAAAACCTTCAATGCACTTGTTTTTAAAACAAACAAAAATATATTCAATATCATATTCAGAAAAATCAGTAATAAATTGAACTCTAGTAAAGTAAAATAAATAGATCTTTAATTAATTTAGTTTAATGAAATGGGAAATAAAACAGTCTGGCAATTAATTAAAACTATACCTCAGAAATGCTTCAGTGAATAAAGGCACTAGCCGCCAAGCCTGGGAGCCTGACTTTTGTCCTTTGGAACTCATATAGTGATAGGAGAGAGCTAAGTTATGCATGGTGACCTGACCAACACAGAAACAGACATACAGATACACAGATACATACATACACACATACACATACACACATACACACACACACACACACACACCCCTACACACACTAAATTAACCTATTAATTTATTTTGGGTTTTTCGAGTCAAGGTTTCCTTGTGTAGCCTTGGCTGTCCTGGAACTCTCTTTGTAGACCAGGTTGGCCTCAAACTGCCTGCCTCTGCCTCTCAAGTGTTGGGATTAAAAGTGTACGCCACCGCCTGGCTCATATTAATTTTTAACTGAGGATTTATTCTTCAAAAAGATACTCTCTCCCTCTCAAAGAGTAAATCTTTAACATATATGATTGGATGAGAGATGGAGAGAGAGAAACAGAGCGAGAGTCTTAAAAAAACCACTAAAAATGGAAAAATAAACATGGGCTATCTGAATACTTTTTAAAATATGAGAGTGTTAAAATGCAATAGTCTGACCGTAAATTTTAATTTTAATTAAAACAAGCTAAACAGAAATGGAAACTAAATCAGAAAAGAATACTCACTGAATTCCAAAGAATAGACATCACAAAATCACATGTATCATTTCCTGACTTTAGTAAACATATTTAGAAATAAGTAACAAAGAGCATTAAAATTCTTTCTTGTTTTTGTAACACTAGCAAAATAACTCCGTTATAAAGGAAACTTAAAACGAATTCAAAGACAAATGCTAAATTGCAAATACATGGGACACAGCTGATGGGAAACTGCAGGGACCAGACACTGTGGACTCAGCATCGTGTCAAAAAGAAAACCAAAAATATTTAGTGACTGTGTTTCTAAATACAAACTCAAAGGTATCAGGCCTCTGTAAGTTGGTCAATAAATTTAAAACAATTCTAATCACGACTCTCAAAAATTTTTAGCACAATTTAAGAAGTAATTCTATTATTTAACCGAAATGTAAGTGTCTTCCCTATATTACAATGGAGAAGGGCCTTGGTTTACCAGATGTCAGAGAATGCTGAAAAATCTCAGAACCTCAAAGATACGGGGTGTTTGGCCATCTAAGGTACTGTGGGACTAACTTCTAAGAGTCCTTCATCCTAAAATAAAATAAACGATATTCTTATTTCTTACCCAAATCGCTAATCTATGGGAATATTAATAGAGTGCAGAAGGGGGACAAATCCTCTTTGCTAAGCTCTCATGTTTGGAGCAAAAAGTCAAAGGTTAAGGGTTGAAATAAGGCTCAAAGATCCATGGAACACTCACAAGAGAAATGATTAGCCGTGGCTCTAACCTCCAACGATTTGCCAAAGCTTGGTTGCTGAATTCTGGCCATGTAAATAAAACCAGCGTTATTCCTTCAGTTATTGATCTTGTTGAGAAACAAAGAGAGGTCCATGATTTGTGCAGTGGCACACTCACCCCAGAAGGCAAGCCGTTTGTACCCCTCCCATGAGGGTGAGCTCTCCCTTGTCAGCCTTACTGTCTCAGTGCCGCGCCTCTCAATTTGTATACAGTCAGGCTAGGTGCTCGGTGAATCCTAACTGAATCAACAAAAGGAATTTTACTATGTTAAAATATTGCTACAACCTGTGGATCAACTGAAGGTTAAGTCCGTTCACCTGCTAACACGGGAAGTCTAGAGCGCTACATCAGTCAGGTTATTTAAGTGCAGCTACAGGGGCTGCAAGGCAGGTGGGGCCAGGATAGGATGAACTTTCTCCTCAGCACCTGCCTTCCAGAAAGAAAGAAGTCATTCAATAGGATAGGCACAGACCATTTAAGCAGTTTATTTATCAAAACAAGGAAGGATTGGCATGGATTGACACAAAGAAATGGTAGTATCACTTGTGATACTATGTTGTGGGTTTTTCCAGACTTTTAAGAATATTTGGGGGCAGACGGCAGATTCGTGGGGTAAGGTGAGCCTTTCTTCACTTCTGTCTCATAGTGGACTGGGTCTCTCCTTTAGGGTAATTCCCTCCGTAATCCTCATAAAAATGCCCATGGCCAGGCTGGAAGAAGCTCACAACAATGCAAATGGTGTCATAAAGAAAAGGGGGACCTTTTGAGGATTCAGACCCTTCTGTATGGGGGACATGTGCACCAGCTGGGAAAGTATCCTGGCACCTCAGTTTCTGATGACAAGAATCTACCTGCAACCTTACAGATATTAACTACAAGGGGCATTTTTGCCTTTACCTGGTACAGCTCCCCAAAACACTGCTACAGTGGTTTTTTGGTACTCTGAATCTAACTCCTTGGCTTCCTGGTTTCTTGATGAGCATTGACATCTAGACTCAGAACTTTCTAAATTGTAAACCGACAGCCAAAACGAATCGTTCTTGCTGCTGCTGTACCACTGTTGTCAGGAAACTCAGCTGTGAGGAGCAGAAAACGAGGACTGACGATTTCTTTATATCCCATAGTTTCTTCAAGCTAGACTAAGAGATTGTCAGCCCAGCGGTGGTGGCGCCTGCCTTTAATCCCAGCACCCAGGGAGCTCTGTGAGTTCGAGGCCAGCCTGGTCTACAGAGTGAGTTCCAGGACAGGCAGAGATACACAGAGAAACCCTGTCTCGGAAAAA
>LOEQ01003249.1:85337-123882 GCA_001685075.1 Bramus lutescens | reverse complement strand
CACTTACTAGAGTTGATTCAAATGTCTGCCCCATCCACTTACTGGAGTTGATTCGAATGTCTGCCCCATCCACTTACTGGAGTTGATTCTAGTGTCTGACCCATCCACTTACTAGAGTTGATTCAAATGTCTGCCCCATCCACTTACTGGAGTTGATTCTAGTGTCTGCCCCATCCACTTACTAGAGTTGATTCTGGTGACTGCCCCATCCACTATTCTGAATCATCATTCTCTTTGACCACTCTAGTTTCTCCCGAGTTAATTAAGACGAGCCTACGGAGCAACGTATGTACCTGTGGCATGCGTACTAAATAAGATGAGAAAAATGAACATTTAAAGGGGCCATTTAATCTTGAACTTCAACTACAGAGAAAATGCCTTTGATTCCCCTGTGATATTACACAGATTATCTATGTAGGATAAAAGATGGGACAAAGAATGCAGAAATGTGTAGCACACGAATAACAAAAACCCAGAGACAAATATTGGTGTTCAAGCTGAAGATCAGAAAAGCAAAGCCGTCAAGCCACTAGAGAGCTCTTACCTCTACCTCAGACTGAAAATGCCATCCTGCCTCCACCAATCCTCAAAGTGAGACTGAGCTGGGGCCTGTCTCCTCCCGTTTTATATTCCTCTCTAGTGCTGGGATTAAAGATGTGTACCACTACCTCCTGACTTCTATGGCAAACTAGTGTGGCTACTGAGATTAAAGGTGTGTGCCACCACTGCCTGGTCTGTATGACTGACCAGTGAGGCTGTTTTACTCTCCGATAGTCAGGAAGCTTTATTTATTAAAATACAAATGAAATATCACTACAGAAATGACTGAAATTAAGGAAGTGATCATCACAGAGAGGCGGCCCTTTGATACTGAGTGTTGTCTTTTTCTTGGACATATGAGACTAAGAGACTGTGGTAGACTAGACGGAAGAGGGATTTGGAATGAAAGGCTCACACTGATGACACTGAGCAGGACCATCTGCGTGTGCTATATCTGGTTCTCATTTACCTGTGCAGCAGCAGCCCTGATCTTGAGATTAGCTGGACAGGTCAAAGAAGCCAATAATCAATTGTTCAGTGTTCCCCAGATTGTCACTTTCCAAAGGCACATGCCTTGCAAACAAGGACCCAATGGAATCTACTTTGCAATTGTGAATCTTAACACCAAGACATGCTTTTCACTCCAGACAAAGAGTAAATTTGGCAACTATGGTGGTTTAAAATGAAACTAGTCACCATGGGCTTATAGACAGTCGCACTATTAGGAGGTGTGACCTTGTTGGAGAGAACGTGTCATTAGTGGTGATGGGTTTTGAGGTTTCAGATGCACAAGCCAAGAGCTGTGGCTCTCTTTCTTCCTGCTGCCTGAGGATCCAGATGTAGAACTCTCAGCTGCTCTCCAGCATCACATCTGCCTGAATGCCACCATCATGCTTCCTGCCATGATAACAATGGGCCAAACTTTGGAAACTGCAAGGTAGCCCCAATTAAGTGTTATTGTTTATATGAGTGCCCATGATCATGGTGTCTCTTCACAGCAATAAAACCCTAACTAAGAAAGCAGCCACTAACAAAGAGCAGGTAAGCGAGAAAGACAAATTCAAACTCCACAAAAGTAGATGTAGCTGTCAAGCATTGCTCTACAGAGATAACTACAAAGTCCAGAGAGCTCCCATCCTGCCTTCCTGGAGTCAGAGGTGCATCCAGCAGGGAGCTACCTTCCTTCTGAGAGGACCAAGCTCCAGGCCCTAGCCACAAGTTTTGGCTCTTCTAGTTCCTATTGATCCTCCCCTGGTTCCAATTCATTTCTTCCATGTCTCCCCATTTCACCTTCCTGCTTTTGTGAATGGTTTGGTGAGTAAATTATTTAGTAAAGCAAGCACAAGTTATTCTCTTTCATCAATTTTTACAACTGCAGAAGTTGATGGTTGAAAGTATTTCTCTTAGCCCCTGCTCGCGCTTACTTGAAGCCCCTGAGCACCAAGCCCTGCTTCACTGTGGGTCAGTCATGGAAGCAGCCTGGGGGATCTGCTCAGCTATGGCTAGCCATCAGTATGATTCGAGGGTATAATTAAAAGACCTTGTTAGTTACTTAGCATCTTCTCTGAATGATGAACACATCCTAGCCATCTGACCTACAAATTAATTAGTTCTTCTATGCCTCTGTTTCATTTTATGTAGTTTTAAGGCTGAAAACACTAGTTCATGGGAACATTGGGGGACTGCATGAAGAAATCACGGCAATGAACTCAGAATAGTGTTTACCAATGGGAACAGCATATAAGCACATAAAAGGAAACGCATTACTTATAGGGGCAAACGTACATTAACAGAGAATAAAAAATTATTTTAGGTGAAGATGAACACATTAATATTTCTTGTAAACAGTACAGCAAGTGTGGTTGTCCCTGACCTGGGTACTTCTTCTCGATGGCAAAGCACGCTTGCTTTAGCTGCTCTCACCCTTATTGATGGCATTCCAATCTACCAGGTTAGACTGCAAGTCATTCACAGCTCTTTCTCCCTGATTACACTCAGTTACTTCCTACTTCATTTTCTTACTTCTAACCAGGACAGTCTCTAGAGTTTTATAACTAGATTTGACCACGTCTAGAGGGAAGAGTAGGCCTGATCCAAAAAAAGGGGGTGCTGTTGTGTAGGTAGAAGGGACAAAAATTGGAAACTTTATGATCAACACGGGAAACGGTAGAAAGAGGTTCAGCCGGTAGCTGCAGGCGAGGACTGCAGGATGTGGGAACACAGCCAGTAAAACCGGTCACAAAACAAAGGCTCGGAGATGCAGGCCCTTCCTGTAGATCCAGCAACCACCAGGTACCATTCTGTGCTAACTACCTTTAATGTATTATTTCATTTGCCTCTTGTGGCTGCTGCAAGGGGCCCATGGCTTTGCTCTCACCTTGCAAGTTAGAAAAGCAAAGCATAAAAAGGTTTTGGATTCTTGCCCCAGGTCAGGACAACACTAGATTTTGAATCTCAGTCTTTCCAAATTCAGAGTCTTAGCTTTCCAACGCAGTACTCCAAAGACAAAAGCGAGAGGTGTGGTCATGGAAATGCGCCTGAAATCAGGTTGAGTAATTCTACACGTGGGCTCAGCACGTTGTTTTTGGTGGAATCACCAGGTAGTGACTCTCTTTTCAGGCCATGTGAGCTCAGTCACAGTTCCTCACCCTGGCTCGTCTAGCACAAAGGCAGTCATTGGAGTGGATGTGGCTGTATTCTAACAAAAACCCCATTTATAGAAACAGGTGATGAGTCACCCTGAACAACAGGAGGTGGACTTGCCAAACGCAGTTCTAGAGACTGATTTCTTAATCAGCCTTGTTTTTCTCAGACCACACATATATCTCTACTTCAACCCAATTCTTAAACAAAAAATAAAATTAACAAAAGGCGGAGGGGGCAGTATTCAGGTGGCCTTCGTTTGCTTGGCATTTAATTAAGTAGGGCAGAAGGAAATTTATGCGGACATTTAGTTATTTAGTTTCTGCCCTCCTTCCTTCTTGTTCCCCAAGTGAACAAAAGCAAAATAATAAATTTATGATAGCATAAAAACTTTAGAACCTAGAAGATAAGTTCTTGCTTTTGAAATACAGTGTACTATAATGATCTGGACCAAGAGCTCCTATAGTAGACTTGTCAGTACCTGGCTCAGTAATGCCGCGGGAGACTTCAGACTTAGGCCTCGGTGTCCCTGCTACAAGTAGCAAAAGGAAAGGCTAGAATGGACAATGGACTTCCCTCTGCAGGCCCCACCCCAGCCATATCTCCTCTACTTTATGGCCTATCTGTCCTATGCAAGCATTCTCACAGATGGAGTAATGACTTCAGATACGATATCAGCATCTTCAAGATGTAGACTGAAGCACAAAGCGTGGGCGGAGACTTCCATTTGCCTGTTCCATCACCGGGTGCCCCGTGTGTCCCCACAATGTCTTCTACTCTCGTTGCTATCACCAACCTGAGCTCTGAGAACCCCACCTGTCACAGCCCTTGTACCTCAGTCACAAACATGCTGCCACTGATTACTTGAATCTGGGCAAAGCTTTGACGACCCTCTGGGTTTTTACTTTCCTTTAACCAATGAGATGTGGAAGACCAGGAAGAACAAGAGACTTACAAGGGCCATTGAGTTGGATAGTTTTCTGTCAAGTTGACACAAGCTAAAGTCACCTGGGAGGAGGGAGCCTCAATTAAGAAAATTCCTCTGTGGTGAAAAGAATAAGGAGTAGCCTGATGTGGGGGGCCTGCTTATCACCTGGGGCTGTGGTGATGTCTGGGCCAGGGCTGTGGCCAAGAGCCATCCATATCTGGGTCTGTGGCCCTTTAACAGCCTGGGTCTGGGTGGATGCTCGTGGCTCTTGTTACCACCAAGGGCCGTGTGGATACCCCAGGTCAGGTCAGCTGCCTGAATCCATGTTGATGTCTGAGGGTCATGCTGCAGCTGGGGCCGTAAAGATCTGAGTGACCTAACCTGCTACCCAGTGCCGTGATGACGTCAAGGCCACAGCTGCGGCTGAGGGCTGGGCCATGTCTGAGACTGTAGTCATACTGCAGTCAGGGTCTGTGTTGATGTCTGAGGCTCTTGAGACCATCAAAAGCCATCAGGATGCCTGAGGTCTGAGGCCATATTAGTGTGTGGGGGCCACACTGTCACTGGGAACATGCTGAGCTGGGGTACCTGGGGCAATAGTGACATCCAGACCTGGCTGCTGCTGAGGGCCATGTCTGAGCCTGTAGTCCTGCTGCAGCTGGGATCTGTGTTGGAGTCCAAGGCCTGTTTTGCCACCATAGGTCACATGGGATCCCAGAATTGGGGCCACAGCCTGTGGTTTTTTTTTTTGTTGTTGTTGTTGTTATTGTTGTTGCTCAGGAGATCATACAGCTGCCAGAGTCTTTCTGATCTGAATGGCCAGTGCGCTTCTCCCTAGAGCCAGGATGCCATCTGGGACCAAGCTGTTGCCAAGGTCTACATCTAGGTCCATGGCCCAGCTACATCTGGGGCCTGTGTTATCTCGGGAGTCCATAGGAACCTTGTGTGATGAAACCCAAGGGCCATGCTGGGCCAGCCTGGCACTTCACCGGCCCTGGGAAAGCTGGCCCTGCCCTTTACTGGCCACTGCAGCATGAAAGCCCGACCCACCCTCACAGGAAATCCGGCCTACACACTCAGGAGACATGGCCCCACCCCTCACCACGGGGAAGGGAGAATTGACCCTTTATGGCATGGGTGTAGGGAAGCTGGGTCTGTCCCCTTGCCTGAGGCTGGACATCTCAGTGGCCTGAACTAAACTTATCAGCTTCCACACAGGCCCACAGCAGGGCTTCAGGTTGGCTCACCCTAACATCTACCCCATCTAGGACCTGCTGCAGTGTGTGAAGGGACTGGTCCTGTGGAACAATACCGGCAGCATCTCTATAGTTCGGGGCAGCCACAGGATATCCCAGAGGAGTTCCAGTGACAATCCAGTGATGATGGTGTGCCAGAAACCAGAGGCCTTGAGCCAGACCAGTGACTCATTGCCATGAACATTTGCTAGTAAATCTGATTGGACAAAGGATACTATGTGACATACCGCAGCTCCCAACGCCACTAGGATGAATGAAGAGGTGTTGGAGAGGTGGGATAGGTGGAGGAGTGAAGAGGGTATCTTTTTCTGTTTGTTTTGGTTTGGTTTGATTTTTTAACAGGGGTCACTGCAGGAGTGAGGGGAGTATATTGGGGGACTGGGAGGTGAGCAGAATTGGGATGCTTGATGTGAAATTCTCAAAGAATCATGGAAAATTATGTTAAATTTAAAATGATAATAATAAGAAGAAGAAGAGAAGAAGAGGAGGAGGAGGAAAAGAGGAAGAGGAAGAAGAAGAAGAAGAAGAAGAAGAAGAAGAAGAAGAAGAAGAAGAAGAAGAAGAAGAGAAGAAGAAAAGAAGAATAGAAAAATGTTTTAAAAAGAAAATGCCTCTCTAAGATTGGGCTGTACACAAGCCTATGGTTCATTTCTTAATTAATGATTGATGCAGGAGTACTTGGCCCGTTGTGGGTGAAGGTGGTCCTGAGTTCTATAAGAAAGCAGGATGAGCAAATCATGGGGAGTGATCCAGTAAGCAGCTCCCCTCCATGGCCTCTCCATCAGCTCCTGCCTCCAGGTTCCTGTCCTGTGTGAGTTCCTGTCCTGACTTCCTTCAGTGATGAACAGTGATGTGGAAGTGTAAGCCTAATAAATCCTCTCCTCCTCCGCTTGCCTTGGTCCTGGTGTTCTATCACAGCAATAGTGACCCTAACTAAGACAGCCACTCAGAGAATATGCTACTGAATCGCTGGTGGAAGAGAGGTCTTCCCCAAGACCCAGTGCTAGCTGGGCTGCTCTCGCTAGCGAAACACTGGCTTTCAAATGTTGTGTGCCTGTTGTATGGACTTTGAAGAATTTTTTTTCCTAAAGTAGTTCCATGAAATTCTCTTAAATAACTTTTTGTATTAGAATAAAACAGTAATCAATACAGCTATTATCATTATATATCATTATATTGTTAGGGGAAATTGAGGCAAAGCCTTAGGGAGTGGACATTACTACATCAAATCCCACTTTTGTCTCTCTCTGGTCTGCCTGGGCCTATATTCTCATAGCAGCAATATGCTGCTGAGCAGAGCGTAGACAAATCCAAAACCCAGGCCTGAGGTATTGGCTGGGTATTGGCTGGTCAGACTCCAGCTGGTGGTGATGATGAGGAAGACGGGAGAAACTGCAGTGACTGGCTAGAAGAAATCCATCAGTGGAGGATGTACTTCCATGTGCAATGTGGTTAGTCCCACCCCCTCATTGCTTCCTGACCGCTGGGAGGTGAACAGCCTCCCCTCCCCTTGCTCCCATGCCATGATATTCTCCCTCACCATGAGCCAGAATCCATGGAGACAAGGGTTATAAAATAAAAATTCTGGAAGCAAAAGCCAAAATAAATCCTTCCTCGTTTAAGTCGGCTGTGCCAGGTGTCACGTCATAGTCACGAGACAAATGACCAGTACCTCTGGCCAGTTCCCTCCAGTTTGTCAATGTCATCACAGCCAAGGAAAGCCTAAGAAAATATCACAGCTAAGGAGGCTCTAAAGTGATGTGATTACTAAATATAATATATTCTAGATAGGATATTGGAGCAGACAGGATATATTAAATAAAAACAGAGGATGTTTGGATCCTCTGCAGACAACAGTTAGTAATAACAGATTGCTAAGAGTTTATTGGTTGTCAGGTTATTATGCTAAATTTAGAAGTTAATAAGACAAAGAAATTTTGGACACATGCAAATAAAATCAAAATAATTCATGCAAGAATACATACGAAGGGGAAGAGCCATCATAAGCACATTGGAGTATTGGTCTAGGCCAGTGATTCTCAATCTCCCTAATGCTGCAGCCTTCAATATAATTCCTCATGTTGCCCCAATGCCCAATCATAACATTACTTCCGTTGCTACTTCATAGCTGTAACTTTGCTACTGTTGTGAACTGTAATGTAAATCTGTGCTTTCCAATGGTCTTCAGCAGCCACTGTAAACATGTCTTTAATCCCCCGAAGGAGTTGATAATCTCTGGTGTAGGTGAACATAAGAGCTATGAGTTACAAAATCAAAGAAGAAAGAAGCGGGGCTGACTGATCTGTCAGGCGTGGTAAACACAGTGCCTTAGCACCCAAACACCGTTTTGGACTAAAGCTTCTTTTTAAGTTAGAAGAAAGCTATCAATTTGAAAGGTGTCCACCAAGTTTTCATTCGTTTTTCACCTGGGAAAAAAGGAAAAGCAATGTTTAGGGACCATAAACCCGTACTGTGGTGGGAGGCGTCCACAGAGGCCAAAGTGACTAAAATCCCAGAATCCCAGTCTCTCCCTTAGGACTCACTTAAATGGCAGCAGTCAACTCTGCAGGGATGTGCCATCAACCAGGAAAACAATGTGCCCTGGACTGAGAATGAGAAACCCAACGCTCTGCCCGCTCCCCAGGCAAGAAATCAAACTCACTAAGAACATGGGCACAGCTGAAAAGAAGCCAGTGTTCTCCCCAGAGGGGAAAGGAACATGAGGGACGAGGCTGTGTGGCCACAGCTCTTGTGGGGACACTAAGCAAACATTAAGACCCTGGGTGATACTTCACTACACATAACCAGACTTGAGGGAAGTCAGAGAAACCATATGGGTTTAGTTCATCTACATAGGACCCCGAGGTTGCTATTTTGAAGAAGATCCCTGAGTGGGGTGTGGTGACTCACAATGTAGAGGCTGAAGCTGGAGGCCATGGGTTCTAAAGCCCACCTGGGCTATATAGCAAGTCTATGTCAATGATATAAAGAGTGAGACCCTGTCCAACAATATTAAAAAGAAAAGAAGGAAGGAAGAGAAGGAGAAAGGGAGGGAAAAGGAAGGGAGGGGTCCCCAGAAGATTGATGTTTAGCCATGGTTGGAAATATGCCACTGAAATATTTTGAAAAGTGACAATGGGAATTCATAAAATTCCATGGGATACAACACTTGGAGTCTTCAGGGCTGTCGTGACCACCCTGCGGCAGCAAAGAGTCCAACACAAACCAGATGGGGTGATGCGGGACTATATACGGGAAACACCAGAGCCTCCATGTGTTAACCATCCTAGCAAGCAGCTCTCCTAAGCTCATGGAATCTACCATTTGGAGCACATGACACAGCAAAGCAGAGGAGCCTCGAATAATCTCCATTCTCGAAGCTAATTTCCATGAGCAAAGGGGAAAATGTCACTAATTGACGATTTCAGAAGCCAAAGCTAACGAGCTGGGGCCCTGTCTCCTAAGGCAAGTCTGATGATAGAACGGTTATTTCTCAGGCTCTGAGGGTCACCCAACTGACTCCTAATGAGGGGCCCTTTGCTCTGGTTGGAGTTGAAAAGCTGACATTTCCTTTCAGTGCCATGGCCATAATGAGAAGGAAAGACCAACACACACACACACATTGGCCTTGTGTGACTTTTCATCCAAGGACTCTATGGAAGGACACCTTTGATGGTTACACATGCCCCCAAGCCTTTTTCTTCCCGGAAAATAATCTCACATATACATAAGAATGCCTATTAATAAAATTATCTGGAATAAATAGATTGAATTTTAAAATGTTCTCTAAGAATACATAATTCTTAGCAAAATAGATGACAGAAGAAAAACATTAAAGAATTAATTTCTTCAATAAAATTGACACGAAGACATAGCCACAGAGGGAAACCTGCCTGACAAAATTAAAGCCACTGACTTTGATCTAAGGACTATATTTCTGCCACAGCAGAAATAAAATTAATAGGCTAGGTTTCACTATTATTCATAGTCTACCAATTCTAGTCATTGCGAGAAAGATGAGGTGGCTAGAGACACAGACTGAAAATGGATGAGAACACATTCCTAGCAGTGTGACGTCACCGTCAGATACCCTAGGAAAATTCACCAGGAAATCATTTTAATTAATACAACCTTCAGAGGCAGACTGGTAAGAGATAAATGCGCACACACTCACACACACAAGTGACTTTTAGACAACAGCTGAAATTGTAAAGGAAAAGAATGCGTTCCTAGTATGTGCAGAAAACAGCTACAATAAATGCTTTTGCTGAGAATATCTGTGACCTCTAAGAAGAGATCAGCAATATTTTATTAAGAGGCATAAAGACTTAAGTAAGTGGAGAGGATAAACATCATCTCAGATGACAGGAAGAATGTGAAAATGACAATTTTTTCACATCAGCTTACAATTTAAATAAATCTAAACATGAATTTCCACATATTTACTTTTCATTTGACAAACTGCTCTAAAAATCACCGGGACATAAAATGTATAGAGCAAGCACCGTTTTAAAACTACACAATGCAGCGGGAACACTCTCCAAGAGCTGCGATATATACTGTAGACTCGTAGTTCTGAGAGTATTTCTTACTGGTACAAAATGGACAGACAGACACCGATCATCAGAGTCACAGGATAGCAGAGTCTCCACTCCTGAGTCATATGTGTGTGTGTGTATGTGATTTGCTTGCGTGCATTTTTGTGCACCACAAACATGCAAGTACCCGTGGAGACAGAAGAATGTCAGATCCAGATCTCCTGGAGCTGAGATCATAGATGGATGTGAGCTGCCTGATGTAGGTGCTGGGAACTGAACTCAGGTCCTCTGCAATCACAGTAAGTGCTCTTCACTGCTGAGCCATCTCCAGCCCCGAGATAAAGCTTTTAATTAGAAATTGACCTTTGCTAAAAATAAAAAAATGGAAATGTTAATATTGCTAATAAATTAATTAAAAAATTAAAAAATATTATACAGTTTTGCTGAAGACATTCATTGTAGATGAATTTAAACTTGAAGTGACCTTTAAGTTCCAAACATTTCTTCAGGCTGACTGTATATTAAAGCAGGTGCCCAGGGGTGATGAAGCAGCTGCTCCCTTTCTGGCACTCTGTTTTAGAGGAACAAGGCAAAGTAGTGAAAATCTACCTCCATTTTTCAATAATAAAAAGAGAAATGATAAGGAGAGATTAGTTTACTTCAGCTATAGGGCGCCTATTCTGATTTCATTTTAACAGCTCATATACCATAAAAGTCATTTGTTCAAAATTTACTTTCCTTTGTAGTTAAATGGTAGAACCTCTTTTTAAGGATTTGTTATGTGTACGGGTGTTATGCCTACATGCATGTCTGTGCATCACATGTGTGCCTGATGCCCAAGGAGACCAGAAGAGGGTATCAATCACTCTGTAACTGGAGTTATATATGGTTGTGAGATGTCCCCTGAGAGCTAGAAATCAAACCTGGATCCTCTGGAAGACCAGCCAGTGATCTTAATCACTGAGCCATCTCTCCAGCCCCTCAGGTATATTTCTCAATGGTTTTTTAGTTACAGAGTTGAGCATCATTATCATCCCATTTAGAATAGTCAAGGTTAGCATGCTAGCTGACCCATCCCACCCTGATCTTGCAACCTGTCTCTGGCTCGATTATGTACATTCATATATCACACATGACTGTGATGCTTATTCTTAGTTGTCAACTTGACAACATCTATAATTTCCTAAAATCCAAGCAGCTGAGAACACGTGTGAGAGATTTTTTTTCTTAATTAAATCATTTAACGTGGAAAAAATCCACTTTTAAAACAAATATTCTGAAGTGGGACGATCCACCTTTAATCTGGGCCACAGCTTCTGTCAGCAACCTAAATAACGGACATGGAAGAATCACACTTCCTTTCTTTGCCTGATTGCCCTCATCCTCCCTGGCCAGTTGGTTCCTTCATGGGCATTACAGCCTATTTCATGATCCTGAAGGCTTGCTGAGATATCCATCCTTCTAGACTGAACAACTACTGGATTCTGGGGCTTTCCAATTGTGGACAGTCGTTTTTGAACTAGCTGAACCACTGCCTGTGATACATATCTAATAAATTTCCTAGACAGACAGACAGACAGACAGACAGACAGACAGATGGAGATTCATCATCTCAGTTCTGCTCCTCTAGAGAACCCTGACTAACACATCAATGCCTTGTGCTCATTTCTCTTGGCACACTGTAATGGTTCTCTCACTTCATAGCAGGTAGCATTGCTTCATTTCCTTCCATTGCCAAATAACATCCCAGTCTTTAAAGACACATCACTCATCAAGTGATGGATTTCAGTTGTTTATTATTTTGGATATTGTGACTAATTCTGTTATGAACATGCCCATACAAGTAAGTGTGGGGAGGATGCATGTACGTGTGCACAGAAGTCCACATATCTGCATGCACGTATTCAGGGATGAGAAAGATGTCTAGTGTCTTCCTGTATTCTCTCTCTGAATTGTTGCCTGAAAAGAGTGTCTCCATCAAAGTAAGGTGCTTGTCATTTCACCTAGGCTGGCTAGTCAGAGAGCTCCTGGATTGGTCTCCAACAGCCAATCATGGGTCTCAGTCACGCTCAGCCATACCTACTATTTTTTTCATAGGTACTAAGGATTCGAATTCATCATGTTTCTTGGCAATTTTTGTATATTCTTTAGATGTGTCTTTTAAATTTGATCTTTTATAGATGAGTTATAGAAATTATTCATACTTCATAGATCAGACACATGATTTGCAAATATTTGAGCACATTTTGCCTTTCAGTTACCAATGTCCTGGGAAGCGGGAAAGTTTTCATTTTGATCATAGACAATTTATTCATATTTCTCTTCATTGCTTGGGCTTTAGTGTCATAGCAAAGAAGTCCTGGAAGCATCCATCCCATGATATATTTTTAAATTGATTGACATAGTTGGCATTGTTAAGTAATTTTCAAAAAAGACTGATTTCTTGGCATAGCTACATGGTGTCTTATTACTCTGTCTGTCCCTTTGCAGTAAATTCTAAGTCACCTCATCAAGGGATCCTTAGGCAACATCTAAGAGCAGATAATAGCAGAATATAGAAGTTTCATTGGGCCCAGGGGGTTATTTAAACCTGTATAAATATTAAGCATTGTCGTACTTTTGGGGAAGTTCATATTCCATTTCCTAGATGTAGTTGTGATGTGACTTTTAACATCTTCATCAAATGGAACTAAGAAAACTAGATGTCCATGAACAGCATGCAGAAGAACAAAATTAGACCCATATCGATCACTCTGCACAAAAAATAGAAAGATTAAGATGGTGAAAATGGCCATCCTACGAAATGCAATCTACAGATTCAATGCAATTCTCACTGAAATTCCAACACAATTCTTTCCAGAAATTGAAAGGACAATTTTCAGCTTTATGTGGAAAGACAGAAAATCCTTAGGAATCCTGGCTAACCAAAGACGGCCAGCGTTATCACCATCCCGTCATCTCAAGTTTTGTCACTAGAATAATAAAAACAGTATGGTATTGGCATAAAAACAGACGTGTTGTTCAATATAATTCCTAATTTTTATATAGAAACCAGAAATACACTGGACAAAAAGATAAATGATGCTGGTCAAACTATAAGGCTACATGGAGAAGATTGCAAATAGATCCCTATATATCACCCTGTTAAAAAAAATCAACCCTAAATGGATACAGAACCTCAAAATAAGACCAGATGCTCTGAACCTGATAAAAGAGAAAGTATGAAATAGTCTTGAGCCCACTGGCATAGAAAAAGACTTTCTGAACAGGACACTGATAGCCCAAGCACTAAGATCAAAACTTTGAAAAAATGGGCCTCGTATCTGTATGGACAAGGACACCATCATCCAGACAAAGTGGCAGGCTACAGAACTGGAAAAGGTATTTACTAGCACACATCTTAGAGGGTTGATAATGTAAAACAAATTTTAAAAAGCTAAGAAAACTGGACATCAAGAAAACAAATGATCCAACAAAAAATGGGGGAAAGATCTAAACAGAAAATTCTGAAAAGAGGAAACCCAAATGGCTGAAAAGCACTTAAAGAAATGCCCAACATCCTGATTCATCAGGGAAATGCAAATCAAAACTACTTGAAATTTCATCTTGCATGCATCAGAATGGCCAAGATCAATAAAACAAATGGCAGTTCATGTTTTGAGGATGTGGGGTGAAGGGAAACTCATTCATTGCTGGTGGAAGTGTAAGCTTCTACAGCCACTATATAAAGCAGTGTGGCACTTCCTCAGGAAGCTGGGAATCTATCAAGATCCAGCTATACCACTCTTGGGTATACATCCAAAGGACCCCACATCCCACTACAGAGTCACTTTCTCATCCATGATCATTGCTGCTCTATCCATAATAGCCAGAAATTGGAAACAGCTTAGATATCTGACAGCAGATACATGCGTAAAGAAAATGGGATATATTTACACAATGGGCTATTATGCAGCTGTTTTTAAAAAATGAAATTAATTGGTACATGGAGCTAGAACAAACATCCGGACTGAGGTAACCCATACCTAAAAAGACAAATACAGTATGCGTTTGCTTATATGTGGATGTTGCTGCTATCAGTATAAGCACAAGGTGTTATATAGAGTAAGGAACTAGAAAGGAAGGGTCTCCAAAGGAAGGAGAATTAGAGGATATGGCTGGTGCAAGGGTGGGAGGGCTGGAAGAGAGAAGAGGGGGCTAAGGAGTGAATGTGGAGTGGGACAGCTAACACTAAGGGTTATGGGGGGGTCATATGGAAACTTACTACGCAGAAATTTCTTAAGATATATATCTATATGAAAGAACACTAAATGGAGTCACCAAATAATGGAGGAGACAAAACCCCAGCTAGATATCTCTTGCTACCAAATGAAATCTCCAGTGTCAGGAATGGGTGATACCTACCTTGTTGGCCAAGGGATCCCAATGGAAACTCCCAAACAACTTAGGCTATTGCCAAGGCTATTGGTTGTTCTCCACAAACTGATGGTAAGACCCATTTGCTGTGTGTCTCATTGAATACAGAGAACTGGGACACACTTACTACCTAGGGTTCATAGTACTGGAAAACACTTTGCATGCTGTCAGAGAGAAAGCTAAACACAAAACCAGTTATAAACCCTTTCATCTATAATGGTGAGCTGCCTGCCTGATACATTGGTACAAGAGTGAAAAACTTTGGGAGTAACCAATCAATTCCTAACTTGATTTTAAGGCCCACTGCATGAGTTGGAACCCATTTTGACATTGCTTGGGTGGCCAAGAATCTGAAACTAGATAGGCCATGGACCTAGAGGAAAAGCAAAGAACTCTTAATGATATTCTGCTGTACCCATAGATCAGTCTCTCACTTGGCCATCATTAAGGAGGCTTCCTCCCACAGAAGATGGGGCCTGACACAGAGACCCATGACTGTACAATGTGCAGAAACTGAGAGGACTTGGAACACTTAGTCCTAAATGGGATGTCTTCATCAACCCTTTCCCTCAGGGCTCAGGGAACTCTGTGGAAGAGGAGGCATACAGATTGTAAGAACCAAAGGGGATGATTGACACCAAGGAAATAGTGTCTTCCAGTTACAACAGGGCTTACACACATGAACTCACAGAAACTGTTGGGAACATAGGTAGGTTCTACAGGGGTCCAAACCAGACAGAGTCCTAGCACTGAGGTGGGGAAGTGGACATGAGCTCCCATTCCTAAGCCAAAAGCTATCTCCAATTGACAAGCAATCACAAAGGAAAAATTCATTTCCCAAAACTGTTTCACTGAGTATACAGGGGACACTTAAGGGAGGCCCCAAGTTCAGCAATGGGTGACCAATACAAAACAAACTCAAAGGTATTTTGGAGATTTTGTTTTTTAACTCATAATGCTTTGTTTGAGCATTTTTTAAGTCTTACTGGTCTTTTGTTGGTATATTATGGTTTCCAATTTTGTGTCTTTATGATGTGTGTGCCTGTGTGTACATGTGCACACACACATGCTTTTCTCGTGCTCTTGTTTCTTTCTTTTATTTGTTTGCTTGTTTGTCAATTTTGTTTTATTCTTATTTTTATTAACTTGTTTCCTTAAGATAGAGAGAAAGAAAGCATGGAGTTGAAGAGTGCTGTAGGATAATGCTCTTGTACCCTGTAAAGATCTGTCACTTGTATTGGTTTAATAAAATATTGATTGGCCAGTAGACAGGAAGGAAGTATAGGCAGGGTGATCAGACTAGGAGAATTCTGGGAAGAGGAAAGGCTCAGTCTGTAGAGGTCACCCAAACACAGAGGAAGCAAGATGAAAATGCTACACTGAGAAAAGGTATCAAGCCATGTGGCTAAACATAAATAAGAATTATGAGTTAATTTAAAACGTAAGAGCTAGCTAGAAATATGCCTGAACCAAATATATTCGGTCAAACAGTGTTGTAATTAATATAGTTTTTGTGTGATTATTCAGGTCTGGGCAGCTGGGAAGCAAAAGCAGTCTCCATCAAAAGTGAGAGAGTGGGGAGGATCTGGAAGGCAATGAGGAAGAGGAAACTATGATTAGAATATATGTATGGCAAATAATTATTTTCAGTAAAACTAAAGCTAAATTTAAAAATAAATCTATAAATGAATAAAATTAGATCCATGTGTATCAAAGACCTCAGTTTGAAACCTGAAGCCCTAAAACTACTAGAAGAAAACATGAGCTGTATGGTTGGCACAGGGAAGGAGTTTCTGAACAGGACTCCATTTGCTCAGGAATTAAGGGCACCCGACAACTGGAACCTCCTAAAACTCAAAAGCTTCTATACTGCTAAGGAAGCAACCAGTGGAGCAAAGAAGAAACTCACAGAGTGAAAGACAATTTTTGGCAGCTCTACATCTGACAGAGGATAAATCCAGAACATTCAAAGACCTCAAAAAGAGAGTCCCAGAAATAAATGGCCCAATTTAAAAGTAGACTAGGTAGCCTCAATGGATAAAACTACAAAACCACCCACATCTTCAGGGTCCTGGAAACATTTCAGAAGAGGGGACATGAAGATCGTAAGTTTGAGGTGAAATTGCGCCTCCTAGATATATCAGAAGCTACACCCATCAAGTCTCACCAACATAACGGACTAAACATGAGCTGAGCAAAGACAACAGTAGACATGTCAAAGTGAGTGGGGAAAGACCCACAAGGCCTTAATCGTACACAAAGAACTTCAAGCAACTAAGGAATGCTGAGAGCAAGACAAATAGTCTTTCTCAGGGAAGACCAGATCAATTGTTATCCAATACCAAGTGGACAACCCTGAAAACATAAATATCAGTAACATACAAATTTAAAAAGTTATGTTTAGGAATATAAATATGCGTATATACATATATATTCATGTCATATACATATTTCTATTCATGTCACAACAATTACTGAAAAAAGAGATCATGATTTGAAAGAAAGGGAGAAATATATGAGAGGGTTCGGAGGGAAAGAAAGAGAGAGGGGAACTGTGCAATCATAATCTCAAAATGAAATGTTAAATCTCAAACAAGTAGTCTATGGATATAAACAGAGTTCCCAATAGAAAAAAAATTAAAGTGGCTAAAAAGTACTTCAAAAAGTGTTCATCACTAGCTTCACTCAGTCCTTAGCTGGGGAACACTGGGCCTGTTTGATGTTTTCGACACTGGATAGCAATACCACAAGAAAACGTTCAGGTAAGGAAGGGGAAAATAAACTGCCAATATAGACAAAAACGTAGCAAAGAAAATACAGCATAACACCAAAATCTATCGCTCCAATACTAGGAGGATGCGTGTCTTCTAAATTTTTCTGTGTGTTCCATAAATTACCTCAAGCTTTCAACAATAAATGTTACTATCTTCCATGACAAACCAGCCCCACCTGGCCCTAACTCCATTCTCATTGTTTTCTTAAAGCCTCCTTCGACATGCTCCACTACCAGACAAACATTGTTAATTTCCAGGTCTCAGACAAATGCCTCCTATTTTTTAAGCCTGTGCTCAGAATGTTCCTCTGGTCTATACTTCTCTTCCTCCTCGCCTCTTCTGAGAAAAGATGGCTCATCTTCCAGCACCTGGCTCTAAAAATCTCACACTATCTTCTTGAACCCTCAAGCTAAATATAATTCTTCTCTCCAAAGTCATTTGTCTATAACTTGGCTCTTATCACCCTTGCCTTCTCCTATCTCGCTATTATAGACAAAACTGCTTTTGATTTATTGCCCTCCTGGGAGTGCAGGCAACTTAGTAGCATTTAGGTCATAAATATTTCCGATTTTTCTCCCAGCTCTTAGCAATGTTTGCTCAGCTGAATCACCCATGGAGCTTCATGATGGTGTGTTAAAGTGGTGTGTTCAAGTAGCAAAGAGCACAGGAAGTCACAGGAGTGGTGACGGAAAATGACGACCAGATGGCCTTCTGCAAAGACACTGCTGGTCCCAGCTACACAGGATGTGCATGGCCATGACTATTTAGCTGTAGGGTAGTGAGCTAGTGTGAACCTGGTGTGTGCTTGTGTGTATGCGTGCACACGCATTGCTGTGTACGTGTACACACAGGTGCACAGGCATGTGAATGCACCTGTACGTGTAGGTCCAAGTTCAATATTGTATCTTCCCTCAGATGGGCCCTAGCCTCCACCTCCCCAGCTCCTAAACTGCTCTTAATTTACTGACAGAGGGAGGGCCATGCGCAGTAGTCCCTGTTGATGGAGCTTTCCTGATGCTGCTGAAGCAATTCCTACTTTGCGTTGAGAAGGGGGCAACACCTCACAGTGTGTAAAGGGTTTTCTTTCATTGTGACTTTTTAAAAATGAATCCTCCCTGCCACCCAGGGCTCTCAACTGATAAGAATGAAGGGTGGGGGGGCGAAAAGCTGTGTTGTCCTGAGAGACGCTTGTCCCGTTCTAGGTTCGCTCGCTACTGCCGCCTGAGTCGTCGGACTCCACGTTAGATGATTCCTCAGCTGCCCCTACTCTCGTCGTCTTTAGAGAAGTCTGAGGAAGTACAGTGTGTCGTTCAGAAAACCAGCTCACGGTGGGACCCAGATGAGCAGCAACAGAAGAGTAAGATCTAATGCCCCTCACCTTATAGCTGGGGATAGTAAATCACAGCTGGGGAAACAAGCAGCTCCCTGCCAGCTTAAACAGAACCCACCACTAAGATCTCGAGTAATGGTGTGCTAGACAGCCTGAGTAGCAGCCATGTCCCTGTAAGTAATGGCGTGTGCTCAGTCACAGGGCTGCAGAAAGGGAAGGCCATCCACAAAAGCACGAGAATGCACTGGAATCAGTCGGCCCTATCACCTCCTGACAAACTGAACCTTCCCCCGCTTAAGTTCACACTCCTTTAGCAAACATATATTAAACAGGTGCAATGTGCTAGACTCTGCACCGCATCCCAGCTGTGCATACAGTGCCAAGAAGTCCATGGACCCCCACTTTAAGGACTCTTGTATAGGAGAGGCAAATATCTCTCATCCTTGTGGAAAAACCACCAACCCTAAGTAACAGCTTCATAAATCAGCAAACAGCTTCTCTCCGACAGTCTCATCTTCTGGGATAAGTTTATTTACGTAAGTGATTCAGAACCAAACTGGCTAATGAGCCACTTTGCAGAGCTGTGATGGAATTGACTTTCATGCAGTTTTGTTGCAAAGAGAAATTGGTTCAAAGCAAGAGTATGGAGCCCTTTCCTCCTTTCTCAGCAAAATTTCTTTTCTGTTTGACGACAAATTATTCTGAAGACCGTCACCTAAAGTCACATCCACAGCTGATCAACCACAGGATGCCAGGGTTGCAGCATCACTGTTGGCAAACATTCGTCCCCAATCCATAACCACTGGCGAGCACACACAATCCATTTGTACTAAGTGAAACAGCCTACCCTTGAATTTCATCTCCAGCACTTGCTGTTGTTGTTAAAAAGTAAATGCTGTCTTTCAGACTTCCCATAAAGGCTTTCTCCCCCACCCCCGACCATGTTGTATTTAAGAGTGTCCTGACTGAAGTTTGATACTTGGGCATCCATGATTTGGTGAAGAGATGGGATGATATAGATCAAGAAACCAAGATTATACTGAGTTACGTTTGCTATTGGTTCATCTTTGACAGCCATTTATTATGACTCCTGGATTGTTCTACAATGTCTTGGGACTACTGTGTCTATTCTAACATAGACTTCAGAGCTGACCACTTGGTACTGGACAACAAATTGGAGGGCTCTTTCCCAGGAGATAGCTTTTCTCTCAGCCTCAGTATTCCTTACTTGACTGTAGCTATTCGTATAAGCTTGGGGCTCCAAGATATTATCCACTTCCATGTTAGCATGTCTGTTGATGGCCCTTGTTTAGCTCTTCTTTAGGCCATTGTCTCTTTTCTTTTGAAAAGCTGGAAATGCTAGAAGAGGGAGCCACAGGGGTCAGGGTCACATTAGAGCCATCTTCCTGGACTGCAGATGGACATCTCACTTATCTTCACATGACCGAAGAAGGGTGGTGGTGGTGTGTGTGTGTATGTCATGAGTGTGCACATGATTGTGCATGTGTGCATCCCTAGAGATGTTGTGTCTACACACATGTGTATGTATGCATGGAGATAAGAAGAGGTCAATGTTGGATGTCTTTCTCCAATGTTCTCCACTTTAGGATCTGAGATCGGGTCTCCCCCTGAACCTAGAGCTCCCTGATTTGGCTAGACAGACAGGTCTATGACCTCCAGGCATCTTGTCTCTGCCTCTCCCGGCACTCATAATAATGGTATCGCCAAGCCACTGTGCTCTGCTTCTTAGATAAGTGCTGAAGATCCAAACTCAGGCACCTGTGTCTGCCAAAAACACATTTTACTGACTAAGCCAGCTTCCCAGCCCCTAACCCCACTAGAAAAGCCTCACACTCTCGTGGTTTTGTCCAAACCTAACTACCTCCTGAGGGCTTTATCACTAAATAACAGTGCTTTAGAAGATATAGCTTCTTCAACAGATGTATTTTACAGGCTCACAAACATTAGTCTACAACCTTTACTTCACTTGGTTAACTGTATGTGTTAGCTGATCTAATATATAGCTCCATTGTTTGATATTATTCGGGACATGCCTATGAGTGTGTTTCTAGTTGAGATTAACATTTAAATCCTAGACTAAGCCAAGCAGATTTCCCTCCCTGAACGGGGTAGACCCCATTCAATGTGTAGAGCACCTGAACAAAATAAAGAGCCTGAGAGAGATTGCCTCCTGGCCAACTACTAGGCCTAAGATATTGGCCTTTTCTAGCCTTTGGGCACAGGACAAAATCTCATCTCTTCTCATGCCTGGCACTGTAGGTTTTAGGCCAAAATATACACCATCAGCTGCCTCTGTTCTGAGACCTTTACTCTTAAACTAGGGTTGCACCATCAGCTCTGAGGAGCAACAGCATGCTGGCTGCAGATTTTGGGACTTTCCAGCCGCCATAGTAACATACACACAAACACGCACACACTCAGACACACATACACTCAGACACACACACACACACACACACACATACGCATGTCTATTGTTTCTGAAGAACCCTGTATTACTACTAGATAGATAGAACTGTGGGTAAAGTATCTTTTGTAAGTTTTTAACACTTGTATATGTCTATGCGTGGGTACATATGTTTGTATGCACACACTAAAACTATACATGCACATAAAGAAACATAGAGTTTTTAAAAAAGCTAATTTTTAAGGTTTCAGCTCAGCTTTTGATTAGGTTCCATGCTGATTCTAGAACACATGAGGACTCTTCCAATACTGACATGAGAAGTTGTTTGGCAGGTGAATTCATCGTGGTGGATGTAAGCTCAGTCCCCAAAGTCAGGCGCCCACTTGCCTTGGTGTCCCACCGCATGGAGAATAATAAACGTTGGGATTTCCACTTCCGTTTTGTAAATCATGTTCTTCCCTTGTGAAATGGGACTTGTGAATACCCCCATTGAGCCATCAGGAAGCTTAGAGGAAAATCTTTATGAGTTTCTGTGGATCCCTCTATGGTAATTATGGCATCACACTAATACAGAATTTCGTTTTCTGTTTTCTTGACTCTGATTTTTATAGTCCTACTCAACTGACCTTATTCTCCAAACTGCTCAGAGAAATGTGTGGGAAGTAATTGCACGGTTGACTATGGCTTCCCATAAATACACGTTACTTGTATATTATTTACTGACCGAGAATTTCAGAACAAAGCCATCACGGCCAGCAAGATAACTCACTGTGTGAAGACCCCTGACACAAAGTCAAACTACTTCCATTCAATCTGCCAAAGTCGTGTTCTCGAAGGAAAGAATTGACTTTGACATTCACATGTGTGCCTTTACATAGATGCACACATGCACATGTAAGAGTGAACACCCATGGGGTATGTTTTGTCTTAATTCCTCAATTACCCTTTTCATACTATATGAAACAAGAACAATTGCAACATTGATCAACATATCCCTCTTTTTACACTGACTAACCATATTCAATGTGACTCTGAGGATGAGTGATGCCCTGTGCCTCTTCCAGTTCATTGTTTTTGCTAACGCAAAGCCCGTCTTTCTTCTATTTTTGGTTGTGAGACTAGCCTTTAACAGCTGAACTATCTCTCTAGCCCCAGAGTCTTTCTTTAAAAGAACAAAAACAGAAGCAAATCATGCCAAACCTCAAGTGTACCTTCAAGGCCACCCCTCCCCCAGGCATTTCTAAGTCATCCCAAGAAAACATCCCTTAAAAGAGCGTGGTACCCCTGCTTTCGCTGCCGTCTTAACAAAGGTTCAAGACTATTGCCTCTTGAAGTCAGTGGAAGATGCCAGGATGTTAGGGAAATATGGAGTGGGGAGCCTGGGGACAGGAAGGATAAAATAAGACTGTGGTGGCCTAAATTAAGGACTGTAATTTGGTAAGCTTTTAAGTCACAGCAAGATATGAAATACGCAGCCTCCAAAGTAGTTTGCCAATGTTTTTGTACTAAAGTAACGCACTTGGGGATTTTTCTTTTAGATTGCAAAAAGATCAAACCTAGTTCAAGCAGTGGGGGGTTCTGGCACTTTCAAACACATAGGACATTTTCTCACCTCCACAACGATATCTAAAGTAGATCCACCCCAGGTAGAAATGGCCCTAGCACACAGCAGGTATCATTAATGTCAGAGATGGCCAGCTTTTTCCAAACACCAAGTTTCAAAGCAGCAACTGCCAACAACACAAGAGAAAGTTTTGAGCTTTGCTTTTAAGTTGCGTTTTATTTGTGGTTCTCATCAAAGCAAAAGGCCTACAATAAATCACTTTGGATAAAAATCATTAATCCACCTAAAGCAACTGAGGGAAAAGCTGTGGGAACGTGGATAACCCAGCATCATCCTATTAGATCTTGTTCAGAGCTGTGGATATCGGTCCCTCCGTGGGAGAGGTCTTCTCCTATTTACCTCCCTGGGTTTCTCTGGCCCCAAGTGGAATGAATATCACCATTCCCACTACACTTTGTCTGAAAACAGGGGGATGTGGCATGCGATTCAAGTCACAAAAGCCCAAACACAAATCAAAGGTATGAAATTGCTTCCAACTCATAACCCAAAGAAGGGCATTCCTGTTGGAGGCATTTCACAAAATAATGAGATTAAGACAGCAGAGCCTTCCCCCTTCCCTCTTGCAGGACAGGGCATTCTGGATGGCCCACATAAAGAGGTCAGAGAACAACGACAGAGTGACTGGCTCAGCCATTGCTACCTCTGCATCTCTTGCCAAGTTTCTTCCCCCTTTAACACTCAGATTCATACGTCAAAATTCTGATGAACAAGATAATGGTGACAAAGTGCCGAGCATCTGTGTGCGTCAAGTAATATACGGCACACTTGAGTCAAGGTATCTCAGCCAACTTTCAAAACAACTCCGGATGAGAAATGTGACCTCCACCAGTTTACAACTTGGTAAAACAAGGCTCAGAAAGATGAAGCAATGTGTTTGGGTCACTTAGGTGGAGGAAGTGTGGAAACAGGGTTTCCAGTTTCAAGTTCTTTCCCAAAGCAGCACTGTCTTTTTGGAAATATTCTTCCCCTTTCACCCAGTTTGTTGTGAGAGTCACAGGAGAGAGGGTTTAAGGTCTGCCCTGGACTCACAAAGAGTGCAACCTTGCCCTCCACTGTCAATCATCTCACTGGGTACAGATAGAGGGAAGGGATAGGAGGTTGCCTGTGAGTAGAAAGAGAAGGTGAACCAAATCAAATTCAGGCCAGAGGCACCCTTGACCCCAAGGACAAATCAGTGATGGCCACTGTGCCTTTGGTGACAGGTGGTTTATAATTCTACAATCCAGAATCTTAGGCGAGAACTAGAAATACAAAGAAAGAATAGCGACCAGCGCTGCCAGGCGCTGCTGGGTGCTTCCGGGCGCTGCTGGGNCTGCAGAGTGTCATGTTGGAAAATACCTCCCTCACCATGTCCTCATGTAAACTCGCAGCTCTCTGGAGCATATGATTTAGGGCAACCCAAGGATACGCTTCCATAATTGGAGAGCCCATGCCAGAAAGGAAACCCTTCTTTTATGCAAAATTGGCCCTGACTAACACCTAAAAGGAAAGCTTACCAACCGCGATAATTGACCCCGGGCTTCTGCTCCAAAGAAGAATGTGGCCTTCAGGAGCCAAATTATAGCGTTATGGGATTTGCCAGCCATAAACATCCAGTCAGCGACTCATTATCGAGGTTATTTTTCTCCCTCCTGGAGGAAAGCTATTACAAGTTTTCAGTGGTTAGCGTGTTGCCCAAGACTGTTTGCAAGGACTCTTACAAACTGACACAGTGTGCCCAAGGAGAGGGGTCTCCGTGTGGGCTTTCATCTGCTGGCTTGCCAGGAGGACTGACCCGGAAATGATTCCTGTGTCATGACCGGCGCCATTGTCCTCTTCTTTCTTGACTTTCGACCTAGATTATCAGTTTGTCTTTTCCACTGGAAACAGTCACATAACTGCCACAGAAGACGCTGCTCTTCCATTCTTACCAGAACACTAAAAGGCTGACATACACACATGTGTATAAAGGGAGTGAGTTTGGATGCTTATATATGCATATATATATATATATATACACACACACATTTGTGGGCCCTTGCCCCCTATTTATATTACACACAGAAAGAATGTATTAAAGATTCCTCATAATTTTGAGGGAAACTGTGTATCCCTCATCCTTTCCAAGCAAAGAAGTTTGCACTGACTTTCAGATCTGTAGGCATATGCACATAGTATTTTTCCCGCATTATCAGAACAGTTGCAGGTTCACAGAACAGGGTCCACAGGTGCTTTCTCATATCCTCCTTGTCCCATCCAAACATTAGCATGGAGGGGAAAATTATCTACTATTTTTAAAGATTTTTTTAAATGTATGTATATGAGTGTTTGCCTCACACACACACACACACACACACACACACACACACTGTGTACCTGGTGTTCTTGGAGGCCAGAGAGGGCATTAGACCTACAGAAGCAGCAGTTACAGATGACATGTATCACCGAGTGGGTCCTAAGAACTGAACGCTGGTCCTCTTCAAGAGCAGCAAGTGCTCTTAACTCCTGGTCCATCTCTCCAGTTGCTGACTATTTACGGCTGTCTTAGAGAAGAGGTAGGAGCCCGTACTAAAGGCCTGCACTGTTCATGCTCCTAGTATAAATGTTAACTCTGGTATGATAGCAAGAGAAAGAGACAGAGACAGAGAGTTTTTCTGTACAGCTTGCAGTGTTTCTCAGCCCTTCCCTGCATTTCCTTCCAGGTCTAAAGAGAAATTGTATTCTGTAGCAGGGCACAGGCACCATAAGGCAGTGTGCACAATGCCCTCACTGCTTTTAGTTTTGCTTTTGTTTCTTCTCAAGATTATCTTTGGATTCTGACTCGAGTCCCATATTCATTTTAGGATTGGAAGTAAATTATCACCATCATTTGGACGGTGATGATGTGCCACACTTTTGCAAGCAAACTTTATTGTAAATACTGCTTTTAATATTTTTTAATAATTTTATTTTTAAGGCTTGCAGGTTTGGGGTTTTTAATTATTTTATTTTTTGAGATTTCACTATAATTTCATTATTTTCTCCTCTCCTTTCCTCCCTCCAAACCTTCTCATGTACCCCTCTTTGCTCTATTTCAAATTCCTGGTCTCCTTTTCCATTCATTGTACACATACACACACATACACTATGTATTCCTAAATACATAAATATACCCTGCTCAGTCTATGTCTTAGTTAGGGTGTCTATTGCTGTGATGGAATACCATGACCAAAAAGCAGTTGGGGAGGAAAGGTTTTATTTGACTTACACTTCAGGATTGCTGTTCATCACTAAAATGAAGTCAGGACAGGAACTGAAACAGGGTAGGAACCTGGAGGCGGGAGCTGATGCAGACACCATAAAGGCTGATTACTGGCTTGCTTCCAATGGCTTGCTCAGCCCAACTTCTTATAGAATCCAGGACCAGAAGCCCGGGGATGGCATCACCCAGCATGGGCTGGGTCATCCCCACTGATCACTAAATGAGAAAATACCTTACAGTTGGAGCCTAAAGAGGCATTTCCTCAGCTGTGGCTCCTTCCTCTGATGACTCTAGCTTGTCTCAAGTTGACAAACAAAACCACCCAGTCCAGTCTGTATAACGGCTCAGTATTAGAGTCTCACAGCAGACTCCCTGCTCCCCTGACTCTCACAGTTCCTGGTCTTCTTCAGTGTTCCCTGCACCTCAGGTACAGGAGTTATATTGTAAAGCATCCTTTGGGACCAGGTTCCACAACTCTACATCTTGATTAGTTGGGGTTTTCTGTGATGATCTCCATCTGTTGCAAAAATAAGTTTCCCTGATGAAGGGTGAGGACTGCACTTGCGTGTGGTCCTATGCTTGTTCCTTCCCAGTCCATCTGGAGTTACTAAGCTCCCATTAGCTCAGGTAAACTATTTCAGGGGATGAACCCTTCATGGTCTTAACCTCTTTGCTCATGTTCTCATTCCTTCTACTCTTCAACTGGGCCTTGGCTACTGAAGGCACTGTTATCACTGAGCTGCAATTCTCTGAATAGAGAAGTTGCTAAACACATGAACCATTATGGCTTAATAAAAAATTACAACCTAGCTGGAAGAGAAGGTGCCCGAACTGGCCTTGCCCTGTAGTCAGACTGATGATTATCTTAAATATCACCATAGAATCTTCATCCAACAACAAATGGAAACAGAGGCAGAGACATTGATAAAGAGGACTTGGAACAACACAGATAGGCTGGGGGTCGTCTTCCAGAATTTAAAGCACTGAGGTATTGGGAAGCCATCATTAAAAACTGGACTTCACGAATCCCAAAGCTTTAAATTATCGGATTTAAAATATTGGAAGTCTTTATATATTGTGCATATAAGTCTTTCACAGATATGTGGTCAGCAGGTCCCTTTTCTCCTTCCATAGTCTCTCAACTACATCTAGCAGAGAGTGGAAATTTTCATTTTAGTGAAATTTAACATGCCTCTTCCTTTTCTTTTCTTTTTCGTGTTCTAAGAATCTATGTCTACCCCAGAGTTTCAATGGTTTTTAGAAAATGTGTAGTTTTAGGTTATATGTCTAGGCCTGTGATCCATGTCAGGTGTGATCTTATGTGTGTTGTAAAGTAAAGCCAAACCTCCTTCCTTCTCTTCACGGTCGCCCACTCATTCCTGCGACATTTCTTCCAAAGAATTTCCTTCCCTTAATACATTTTGTTGGCATGACACCTCTGTTAAGGATCAATTGACCATAAAGTCTGGGCATATTTCTGAGCTTTCTGCTCTGCTCCCAGGATCTGCTGTCCCTCCGCCAAGACTACACCATCTTGCTTTCTCTACCCCTGCAATAACTCTTGAAGCAAAGCAGTGTAAATCCTTCGGTATTGGGCTTCTCCTTCAAAGTTGTTTTGGCTGTGGCGGGCCCTTCCACTTACATATAAATTTTAGCATCAGCTTGTAAATTTCTACAAAACGCTTCATTGGACTATATAGAACTTATAAATCAATTAGAAGGAAAGTGCCTTGAATGCTCCCCCTCCCCACGTTTTTCCCCTTTAGGACTACACTAAAAATAAATAAATAAAGAGACTGGATTTTAAACCTAGAAACAGGAAGTTGATGTGTGGGAAAGGTCTCCAAGCTGTTAATGGAAATTTTGTTACTTGGTCAAAAAGTCACTTCCTAAAGCTTTCCTAATGGAGTAAAGGGAACCAATTAGAATGCATTGGCCAGAGACTTTAAATATCATGGGATTTTCTGTCTGGACCTGTATTTTTAATCCATCCTTTTCATTTAAAAAGTATTTATTGAGTGTCTACTGTGGGTCTGTGACAAAAATCCCCGGTCTCCAGGAAGCTCAAATTTTTAATGAAGTCTTCCCTGCCCCTCCATGATTTAAACTCAGGAAGAGACCCCCAGTGTATCTATGCTATTCCGAGAGCTCTTTAACAATAAATTTTGCATCTGTACATGCAAAATGTAAGCATGACATAATAATATAAGCTGTGCGTGGATGTGCGTGCAGAAATCCCAAACTTTCTCCATTTTTAGGACAGAAATATTTTGACCTTGTAGGGCAAGAAAGAGGAAGACTTACTTACAGGAGTCAGGGGCATTGATCCTTGTACTGTTTTCACATATGGAAGGAGCGCTAATGCAGACAGTTGTGTATAAACACTGGTTTGCTGCGGGGGTGATCGCCGTCACTGTTGTTTGTTATTGCTGTTGTTTTCAGTACTGATGGTGTTTGACCTTAGCGCCAGGTGCAAGCCAGGCATTGCTCCATCACTAAGAGCCTCAGCTCTTTCTCTCTCCCTCTCCTTTTCTCTTTCCCCCTTGTTTTTGTTTTTCGGGGGTTTTTTGTTTGTTTATTTAATTTTTGGAGGAAGTGTCTCACTAGTTTTCCCTGCCTAGGCTTGAACTCACTCTGCAGCCCAGAAGGTCATTGAATTTGCACTCCTCCCGCCTTGCTGTCATGAATAGCCTGTGTCCAGGAGTCCAGGCCTGTGCTGCCATGGCAGGCTTAATTGCTACATTTTGCTACTGAATTCCTATTCAGAGAACTACTTTTATTATTTCTTTCCTATAGGTTAAAGACGGATGGAGGGAGTTTTAAAGTAAGGAGCCAAATCAAAGGGAAAAGTGGATGAAGTGGAGTGGTAGGGGGCAAAGGCCGGGCCTAAAGACGGGGCCTACTGAATCCCATTGTCTTTGCCAGGTTCCTGCGTATCAGTCTTCCTTTTTAAAACTGGTTTGTCTTATTGCTAAGACTCATTAGCATATGCATACTTTGAAAATATCTTCTTTAATCTCAGGAGCTGCCACCTCTTTATTTCTATTGATTGATGATTGACTGATTGCTCATCTAAACGAGTGCTTTCATACTCCTTCAGATATGAAATAACTCTTTGGTCATTAGATCCCCATTGTTCAGGACATCTGATTTTCAGTCTTTGAGGGGAGTCATATTATCTTCACCCACACATTCTTCTGTACTTTTTAGATACAAAGTAATAATGAGCAGTGGGAAGGAAACACAAGAAAGGCCATCTTTAGGGAAACTACAACTACCATGTGACTGTTTCTCCATGCAGCCAATAGGAACACAGCAAGCTACTTTGTGTCTTCTGAAATGAAAAGATGCAAAGATGCATTTGTGCAAATTTCCCATAAGGGAATCTACAAAAAGTTTTATATATAAGTAATACACACATATATAGACACATAGACATGCAGACACATACAAACACATGCACATACAAATGATTATTCAAATAGCAATTTCTTTAGCACACAAAAAATTAATAAATGTTTTAAATTAAAATATTAATCTGTTTGTAATAAATTGGCATTCAGCCCACTAATACTAATGAGGTTGTAAGCTCAGGCTGATTGATTTAGTAATCGAATATACTAAGGCTTCAGTTTTAATAATTAATTGCTCATTACAAAGGATTGCTTTCGGGTCATCCCATCCCACTTTGATCATCACCTCATTACTGCTGGGCTCTGCACATCAATTCCTCATTCATCCCACATGCAGATATTAATGAAGAACTCAGAAGCTCTTTTATTTTCTTTGGGGGGAAATGGTTACTTTGGCAGGAAATGGGCATGAGCAAATGGAATGGGTGTCTAGAGCAAAGTAGGCCTTTTTTATGTGGGATAAAAGACCAGAAGATGATTCGTGCAATGTTTGAGACTGGAACTTCAAATGCGGGGCAGCCCTCCAGGGACTAACAAGGAAGAAGGTTGTAACCTTTTCTCTAGCTCCAAAATGCAGAAGGTAGAGGAGACAATTGGAGCAGACATGGGGACCAGAGCATCTTGGGAGCCCAAAGTGAATTTGAACTGACGCTGGAGGTAGAATGATCTTTTCTCCCATGACACTATGAGTCAAGTCCATTTTGGTATAGTGAAAGAGACAATCCATCTATTACATAAAACTCTCCGAGCATCAGGGATGACCAAGCAAAGAGCAGGGTAAATCAAACATGGTTTTCTGAGGCACTGTCTGTCTGTCTCTAGCTCCCAGCCATGATCCCCTGGGAAACCAAGGCAGAAGATGGAAACACAGCCAAGACTCATGGCACTACAAAACCAGCAGTGAAGATTCTTGGGAAAGACCTTGCAGCGATCTGGTCCAACCTTATAATTTTACATATCTGTTGAATACATATACTGATGACTTCTTTCTTTAAAAAGAAAAAAACCGTTATTGAATTTACCCATTGAAGGTGTGCACAATTCAATAGCTTTTGTTGAATGCACAGCCACAATGAATTTTAGAGTATTTTATTTACCCCCAAAGCAAACACCATACTCATCAGTCACCCCAAACTGTTAGTTCTGCTTTCCCCCACAACTCAGCAACCATGCCTCAACTTTTTATTTCTACAACTCTGCCTATTCTAGACGTTTCATATGAATAAAACAGAACAATGTGGATTTTTATCTGGCTTCTTATAAGACCTGTGTCCAAGGTTCATCCGTGAATAAGCAGTCATCACCAGTGCATTCCTGTGGATGAGTCCATTGCATGAGTACACTACAATCTGTGTTCCCATTCAGTAGCTAATGAATAGTTAGACTGATTCCTCTTTTCTCATTATGAATAAGACTGGGATGAACACCATGTACAAGCTTTTGGGTAAACAGACACTTCAGATTCTCTTCTGTAAATCCCAAGACGTAAGATTAATGAATCAAATAGTAACTATATTTAAGGCTCAAGTTATTTTTCAAAAAAGCTGCATCCATTCACATCCTCACCAGGAACATAGGAAGGTCCTGATTTCTCCATTGGTTGTTAAAGCTGTCTTTAATAGGCTTCATCTACCCGTCTTGGTAGACATGGATGGAGTAGTATCTCAATGTGATTTTGAACTTTACTTCATTGGTGATGGGGCAGCTGAGCACCCACTCATGTGATTATTGTCACTTTGTTTTCCCTCCCTGGAAAAGTACTTGTTCGTGTCCTTTTACCCATTTTAATCAGAACCTTTTCCTTTTGATTTTACCTGTGAGGGTTCGCCATATTTCCTAGATAGTAGACTCCTATCAAATTTGTGATTTCTCCCCAATCTATGGATTGTGGTGTGCCTTTCTCAGCAGGGGCACATGATGGATGCAAGTTTTACATTTCGATCAAGTACAATTTACCTATTTCCATGTTTTACTTGGACTTTGGGAGGTGGTAGCTAAGAAACTGAGACTTAAATATCACATAATGTCAAAAGAATAGGAATGAAGCAAGTTCATTCATAAGAAACCACCTGAATTGATCACAGTACTTTCTATAACACGGGAACATGCTGTGGGACAATGGTCTTTTATCCTGTCACTTGCATTATTTTTAACAAAATGCTGATTGACCAGTAGCCAGGAAGGAAGTATAAGAGGGGCAACCAGGTAGGAAGTAGAGGAGGGGCAACGAGAATGCTGGGAAGAGGGAAGCACAGTCTGCAGTCGTGACCCAACCTCAGAGGAAGCAAGATATGTCTGCCTCGCTGAAAAAGATACCAAGCCACGTGGCTAACTCAGACAAGATTTATGGGCTAATGTAAGTTATAAGAATTATTAAATAAGAAGCCTAAGCTAATGCCCTAATCAGTTTATAACTAATGTAGACCTCTGTGTGATTTCTTTGGGACTTAACGAATGTGGGAACCGGGCAGGACAGAAAACTCAGTCAACAGTAATATGCCACCACTAAGAAAGACAGACTTGGGCATGGAAAGATAGCTCAGCAATTCAGAATGCTTGCTGTCTTTCCGGAGGACCTGAGGTTAGTTCCCAAAACCCAGGTCAGGCAGCGCAGAGCTGCCTTGGACTCCAGCTCCAGGGGATCCAGTGTGCTCTTCTCACCTCCATGAGCACTGCACTCACACGTACACACCCTCACAAAAACACGTTCACATACATGACAATCAAAACAGTTTTTTAAAGAAAAGCAAATTCATCCAGAAGGATCTCTAGAAGGCATTATTGACTGAGACTAGCAAGATGAGAAGTGTTTTCAGAAAATTAAGGTTATTTTCTGAGGAGGTGACAACAGATTCGTATTTGCCTTCACTCCTTTACATTTTTCTGGAAAACGGTCTTCAAGCCAGAAGAATCTTAAAGGGCTAACTAACACTCACTAATTAACAACCGCAACCTGATCTCAGCCCTTGGGACACAATTGGCATGACTCCTTCCCACTGAGATAGCTGAGTGCTTCTGTGGTCATCAGGGCAATGGGCAGTGGCCAGGTTCAGTTTTGACTGTGTTTTCATTGGGGCACTAGGAAACTAGTGGTTTTGCCCCCCTGATTAGAAGTGTTTTAAATAAATATGCATTGCAGCTTATATCACAAATAAAGATATTATTTCTACACATTTTGGTGGCTATTCTTGAATGAATTGAAATCCAGAAATGGAGGGCACACTTATGAGAGAATTTTTTGTTTGGTTGTTTAGTTTGAAGTGAGTGAATCCGCTTCTAGGCCAGACCTTTGAGGTAAGAAGGAACATGCCTTTGATCCAGATCATGACACACCTTTAATCTGGGGCACACTTTTCTGCTGGAAGTCTATATAAGGACATAGAAGGAAGCTTTTGCTGTGTGCCTGCTTGCCCTCACCTTGTTAGCACGCCCATTCCTTCACTGGCATTAAAGCCCACTTCTTTAAAACTCCAGCATATACTGAAGACTAGCCAGGACATCCTGCCTTGGGGCCTAAGCAACTATTGGGTTCTTGGGCTTTCCGTTCACAGCCAGCCATTGTTGAATTAATCTGGATTGCAGCCTGTAATCCATTCAAATGTGTGTGTGTGTGTGTGTGTGTGTGTGTGTGTGTAATTTGTTATATATAGAGAGAGATTCATTCTGTAAGTTCGGTTACACTAGAGAACCTGACTAATATATATACATACATACTGAGAAAGAATAGAAATGAAGAGCAAGTCAATTAATGACAAAAACAGCTGAATTAATTATGATATTTATGTATCACAGAGTAATTAAGTACCACTAAAAGGATGGTCTTAATACTTATATGACCCCAATATTCATGTGGGAAATTTAACCCCATGCAACAGTATTTGGAGGTGTTTAATAGCTAATGTCACTGCATAATAAGGGACTTGTGGGAGTCCCCTCCCTCTCCCTTCTGTTTTTCTTTATATGAGAATACAGGAAGAACACTCTCAACAGTAGCAACACATTAATCTTGGACTTCCTAGACTCAAAAACTATAAAAATCAATTTCTGTTATTTACAAATGGCCCAGTCTGCAATGCTCTGTTAAAGCACAGAGCATGCCTTGTGCAAGGCCAAGTATCTTGGGACAACATAAGTAATACAGAAATAGGCTTCATATAATTACATTTAATATATAGCTGTGTGTTCATGTACACCAAAAAGGACTCCAATGTAAAAAGCAAGCAGAAAACAAATTCCATATTGGTTTTTATTTCCGTGCAATAAAGGTGTCGCAGGAAATTTAGGCTTAAAATTGTACAATATGTCTGGCCATGCATGTACACTGTGGAATGACTACCGCCATCAAGCTAATTAAAACTGATCCATTTCTGATTGACACTTTAACCAAAATGATAGGAAGACCAACTAAAATTTTTCTTGAGATTGATGACTGTCCAAAAGTGTTTTTATTTCTAATGAAAGCCAGGGGGAAGAGATAAAATAGTATAGTGCCAAGGGCTTTTAAAAATACTACAATCCCTATGGATAATTCCAATTCCTATTTGATAACATCTGACGAAATACAACTTTCATCTGCAATCTACAGATGCTACTTTCGGGTCTGTCCCAGGGATGCTCCAGCAAAAACATACAGTGACGCATGCGCATTCATTGTGGCACAAACTTGGTAGCAAAGGATTGAGAAGAACCCGAATCGCCATCTCTAAGGAAATGGTTGCAAGGTCATGATGAGTCCACACTGAGAAGAACTATGAGGCTGTCAAAGAGAATAAAGAGTGTTTGTATACAGCTACAGATTTACACCAAGACGCTGTGAAAATACTAGGAAGCAGACAACGTAAGGTCGGAAGAAAGCACGGGCTGCAGTTTGTCTAGTGATAAGGAATGCACTGGTGTCTCCATCCCCCAGCAGGAAGATAAAGGGAGCGCTAAATGTTTCCTCTGGAAGGAGGAGGAGGGAAAGCACAAAAAAACAGAAGCTTCCTTCCTCTAGATATCTATTGATTTGATTTTGAAACCATGATAGCATTTAATATAATTTTCAAACCAAATTAAATTCAAAAACGATGCCTGGAAATTAAAAGCAGAATAAAGTAAATGCACCTAATAAATAAATCCAAATAAAGTTGGAGGTACAGCCATGCAGCTGTACCAAATGGAAGTGCTTTATCTTGCAGTGATGTTCCGAGGGTAAAAGAAGTGTTGTTAAATTTGTTTTTACTTATGTGTAAGGTATGTGTGCACAGTCACATATTTGCCACATGTGTGCAGGTGCCTGCAAAGGCCAGAGACAGCATCATATCCCTTAATACTGAAGTTACAGGCAGCTGTGAACTACCTAACTCAAGTACAGGATTCCTAACTTGGGTCCTCTGGAAAAGCAACAAGAGCTCTTCACTGCTGACCTATGACCTACCTCTCCAGTCCCCGGAGTTGAGGGGGGGTACGGGGCTAGAGAGATGGCTCAGCAGTTAAGAGAACCTTCTGCTCTTCCATGGGACTGGGATTCAGTTCCTAGCTCCCACATCAGGCATCTCACAAGCACCATAGCTCCACCTCCAGGGCACCTGACTGTCTCTCTGACCTCGGCAGACACTGCATTCACATGCATACNACCTCCAGGGCACCTGACTGTCTCTCTGACCTCTGCAGACACTGCATTCACATGCATACACCTATACATAGATAGACACAGAATTGAAAATGAAAATAAAATCTTGAAATAAAGATAAGTATAAAATTGTTTTATGGTATTGTATTCTTGTTACTTGTGACGGCTTTGGTATTTTAAGGGTTTTTTTTAATGTACATTGAGAAATAAGGCATCAATGTTGATGTCGTTGAGAGCTTAGATAGTTGACATAGTGGGAGGAGATTCTGATGTTAAATTGGTATATTTAAGGCTTTTTTAAATTACTTCTAAATTTGAAGTGTAATATAAGAATAATTACTCACTTATTTTATCTTTCAAAACCCTCCCACAAAGCCTCTAGGATTAGTGAGTCCCCATGAGGAAATCAGCTGTATTCTCTAGACTAGTAATAAATAATTGCAAATAAAAACTAATTTTTAACTTCCATTTTTCATAGCATCAAAAGGTGTAGATTAAACTTGTCAGAAAAGAAAACCTTTTGCATTGAAGACCTCAAAATATGACTGGGGAAAAAAAGAAACTTGAAATGAGGAGATACATCAGGAGGCTTTCTCTTCTTTTTCTCAGAAAATAATGACTGTCAAATGTTCATGGCATGAAACAAACTCATGAACAATTTATAAAACAATGAACTCATAACAACCTGGGAAAGGGGCGCGTCATCAGAGGGCTGTCACTGTCTGTTCGGCAGACCTATCAGAAAGACTAATAGGTCGGAGGATGAACAAAGAGACCAGAGACAAGGTCCCAGAATTCAGAGCTAAAGTCACACCTGTGGAGCCGACGTGACAATGGACAAAGTTGCAGAGGTAACTAACTCAGCTTGGAAAGAAACCTGCAGCACATGAGGGCCCAGCAATCGGATGCTTCATGCACAAACAACTTGAAGGTGGCGGAGGGGTCGCCCCATCATCCCTTGAGTTTCCAGACAGTGTCTGTGATTTCCTACACTCACTTCTCACTCGTTCAGCATTCTAGCCAATGCCAAGGCCCGTTTTAGATTAATGTGAGCTATTTCTTAAAAGTACTAGTTCTGATTCTATTTCTGTATGATCAACACCAGCAAGCTCTTCCCAAGGATAACATAAGCTGTCTGCCATCTGTCTGGACAGAATGCTGTTATGTCTGATGGATGCAAGCTAGACTCATTTGGGGGAGGGAGAAGGGGAGCAAATAAATCAATATGTCTAAAAACTCTAGGTTCTGTTTTCAAATTTTTATGAATATTGACTCCTCTGAGGTTTTAGTTTGCTTCCATTCCACAAGAAAATTCCTTAATTTTTCCCTGTGCTATTCTTAATCTAGTCTGTCCAACTGTCATAAATTAATAGCTTTACTAAACCCACTGTGTGCCCATCAGTTAGAATGAAAAATCCCTGCTCAAATATACCCAAACATATATGTGGATTGCACCATGCAACGGAAATGATCACTCAGAGATTTCCAGTTCACACAGGTTTTAACGCAGGCTTCTGCAGCAATATAACATCACTAAAGAGCTATAATAGAGCCTCCTTCCTTATCAAATACACTTGAATTACACATCTATTTCCATTTGGGAAGCGTAGAACATGTATTCTACGTGTTATCATTGCCCGTTCTAAATAACCAAAGCATGTGATCTCGTAATCCAGGACAATGATATTGTAGATTTAGAGAAAGGGAGATGTGGACTTTATCAAGTCACATTTGTCTGACTGACATCGACCAAGTTCGTGACCAGAACAATGCCTCCCTCTAAGAGCTAAAAATGACCCCACCTTCCTCCCACTCCTCCTACTCCTCACAGGCATCATCAGAGGTTGTGAATAGACCTTCTTGGTTCCGCCACCTAGGAACAAACCCAAACACTTTGTTACAGAGACATAAAGTCACTACTCTCTCAACTTTGTGCAAGTTGGTTTTCTCTAATCAATGCTTAGAACGCCCTTATCATTTCAACCTGAGCGTTGCATCTGTCTTTAATTGAAACCCTCCAATCCTGTAGCCATCCCTACCACTTCAACATCTTCACTGGACCAGAGCATCACAATATCCCCCGCCGAGGAAATTTCTAAAAGGATCAAGTCCCAGAGCAGTTAGTAAACATTGGCAAAACTACAGTTGTCTCCTTGTCCACCCAGCTTTCCGCCCTATGTTACATCCTATCTGCGACTTCCTTTCTGGGCATCCACTTCCTCTCTCTTAGCTAACCTCAGCATCTAACTCACGCTTTCTCCTCTTGCTGTCACTCTATCCATCATTAACTACATCTTTCCCCATCACCACCATCACATCACTACCACCCCCACTGATGACCTGGCAGACAGGCCGAACCATAGTTTCTGGGCTGCCTGACTATCAGTCCTGATGCGAGTTAGATAGATAGATCAAAACACCTTGGTCCACTGCAACGGTTTGTGCCAGGAATATAGGTAACATTTGGTTTGCATCTGCCCCACCATTTTGCTTTATTCCTCAATTGGTTTGAAGCCCGGGGAGAAAAATACAGATGTTATATACCTGGGCCTTTTTTATGATTTGACCTCTCTATTGGGGGATATAGGTTATGTAGTCTGCCATTTCCTATTGAGACATGGGGTTCCCTGTGTAAATCAATGCTTTAAGCATATACAGTCATTTAACCAGCAAGCACAATGAGGAATTAGGTTAAAAAAAATAAGAGTTTATTTCCTTTTGAGTAAGGATTCTAATTGCAAATGATTTTGCTTATTAGCTAGGCCCATTAGGAATTATTTTCAGCAATACCTCCTTTTTAAGCAGGTGTTTAGAAATATTCTTTGCCATTGAAAATAATAAAAGCATTTTCAGTAAACGGGGAGAAGGGTGAAGAATCCTATAACTTGGATTGATATCCTCCACAAAGCAATGAATCATAAAGAATTATTTAAGCATTTCTAACTTTGGGCTGCCTAATAAATGTTGAGCCTCCTTCCCTCTCAAGTGGAAAATGAGAAAGGCCATTGTCTTAACCAAACCAAGCAATCTCACAATCCAACCCACTTGCAACAGACAAAGCCAAAGAAAGCTATAGTTCTGCGCCTCCAGAACTCCCTTGCCAAACAGAACTCCCTACCATGGTCTCCAGCAAGCAGAGACCTGATCCACAGTATGTCTAATTGGCCAGTCCTTCCTTACCTTTTAGATAATAAGTCAATAAGCAGGGAAGTAAAAGTAATGACTTTCAACCCATGAGCGACAGCCAGGTTAAAAGTCACTGGACCAGGTCAGCAATTAGTGCAGCAAAGGAGAAGAGGTTCTGACCAGATGACCCGTGACACTCACTGATAGCTGGAAATGCAGAGATCAGGGGTTCGCTCCAGTGCTTTACGGCTGCAATTTACATATTAATGATCATGTAGAGAATCACAGTCATTGATGAGAATATTTGGAATGCAGATACTGTAGTATGGGAGACATGTCATTATCTGACTTCTGGGGATTCAAACACAACTCACCCAGGGAGCATCACTGCATATTTCACAAATCACTTTCAAGTGCACTCGTGTGTCAAAGACCCAGACTCAAACACTTCTGGGGTTAAATAGGCAACAAAAATAAATGACCCAAGACCTAGGTAACTTGTCCTTTAAACTGTCAACACAACTGGCTACAGAATTTGTGAAACCAAATGCAAAATAACAAGGCAAAAAGCCTTTGTTCATGAGGCAGAGAAAAAAAAGACATTAAAGAAACAAAGCAGAAAGCTTTTCCAGTCTCCTTGCCTTGGTCTGTCTCTCTCTCTCTCTCTCTCTCTCTCTCTCTCTCTCTCTCTCTCTCTC
>LOEQ01003249.1:42379-71473 GCA_001685075.1 Bramus lutescens | reverse complement strand
CCTGCAGGCATACACACAGACAGAATATTATATACATAATAAATAAATAAATACCAAAAAAATACAGATCTCAAAATACAGGTCTTTGCTCCCAGCACACACACATGCATACAAACACCCCCCCACACACACATACACACACAAGAAAGTTGAAGGAACCATAGCATGTAAGATCCCAACTGCGGGGCACCTTTGGCCTGGGGAACAGACATTCAGCCCTAAGCAACAGAATGCCCAAAGGAGCGGTCTGTACATTTTATGCCTCCCTATTCACCATGCAGGCCTAAAGGGCAACATCTTCCCATCAGGGCTACTGCACCTCCTGTAACTTCATGATCCAATCCCCTATGAACACTGAGAGGAATAGTAGGGACCCTCCTGTGGGTGTCAGAACTATAATTCCAGGGTCATCTTCTTCCCCTGCCAGTCTAGAGGGAACTTTGAAGCTTGTCCATAAAACTCTCATTGGGAAGGAAAGCAAACAAATTTCTTCCAAAGGGAATCACAAAGCAGCGAGGGGGCCCCATCATCTTAGTCGACAGATGGAAAATTCAAGGGCAATTCCAGGGTGAAACGACCCATCATGTCTTGAACACAAAATGACAGGTTTCACAAATCGGACACATTCCACACCAAAATACTGCAATGCTGGAAAAGAGAGTAGAAGCTAGCTAATTAATCCTTACCTGGTGTTCTCATCCATAAAACATCAACAGTGGCTCCCATTCCATTGAACCATCAGGTTCCTGGGAACAGCTTTGAAACTGGACTTCAGAATTTCAAGTCAAAATTGTCATTGCTACTGATTGTCAATTGACTGGGTCAGTCACATAAACTCATTAAGGCCCACAGAAGTCACCAGGAAAGAGAGCCTAAGTTCCCTGCTTCCTAAACTTGTCCTCAGAATTAAATAAAGGAAGCCAATGTTTTTGAGAAACCACTTATGATATTAATGATCATAAAAGATATTATTAATACAGATCAAATAAGATAAGAAATATGGTCTTAACCTTCAAGGGTTTTGCTAACAGCAAATTACTTGCATGTGAAGCTATCTTTCTTCCGCAGCCACCCATGTTGTGTGCATTTTCCATGATCAACCTGTAACTTCTCAGAGATGTGGGGCCTGTTTCCTTCAGTAGTCAGTTGAGGACAGGAGGAGCAGACAGCCAAAGCAGCTAAGGCTGCCTTGCCCTGAGCATCTTGAGAGAGATAAACATGAAGGCCGGGCCACTGAAACACAGTGACCCAATGCCAGCTCAGCGTAGAAAGTAGGGTAGAGGAGCAAGGCCCACCTCCCTGCTGCCTGGCGGACTTCTGAGCCTTCATTGCAACAGGTTTTCAAGAGCCTCTGCTCTGGGCTAGGACTCACAGGTTGAGACGCCTTCAGTGAAAGCCAGGTTGAACCTTTCTAAGTTAATGATACACAAGAGAACTTCACTGCGGTTTCTGATGATATTTCAGTTTCTAAACGCAGGTTCACTCATGATTCTGCCTCCTCTCACCTTCCAGACACTTTAAGGCACACGGCCTTCCCAAACTGACCCTCTGATGCATCATAGGCTTAGGCAAAGTGAAAACTTGCTGATCACACTTGGCTCTGGCATATTCACCCTTTGACCCTGTTTTAAGACATTGGGGGTGACACCTGCTGCATCTCATGACAATCCAAAGCCCAAAAACGTGAGCATGAAAGCCACAGCCTGAAATCTTTCGAGGGGACTAGTTGGCAAAAATTTTAATTAAGATTTACATGCTTAATTTAATAGGGATATCTTGGCCTAAATCTCAGGAAAGAAAAANGGAGGGAGGGAGGAAAAGAAAGGGAAAGACAATGATACAAAGACATGAGTCGCTTGCAAGCGAAAACTGGAGCTCATTTGGGGACCATCTCCCAGAAGAACATGGCTTTATTTCACCGAAAGAGAGAGTGACATTTCGGCTCAGCTCCAGGCATGGAGGGGCCCAAAAGGCAAGTCCCACAGAAGAACATCTGGTTGGCAAACACCTGCAAGAGCCTCTCGTGTTTGCGCAGTAACTGCTTGTCCATTATCTGCACGAAATATGTTCTGGGGCTGGAAACAGGTGCTCCGTGCCAGCAAAGTCTGAAGCGATAACGTGGCCTGTTTATCTTGGAATTCCCGGTCCTTGCAAGGGCGGGCCGCCCTCAGCCGAGCCAACTTTGGAACATTCTCTGCCGAAACTTCAACAAGTTTGGAACTGGAGGCTGGGGCAAGTGCGTTGGAGGACGCCAGCATGAAGAATGATGGCTGGGCTTTGGGATGGATTCGGTTGTGCTATTATTTACTCCTGTGTGAAGATTTGCTGGCGGGACTTTTTCATTTCTGAGCCTCTGGAGGCAGTGGCATGTATCAAAAACATCACCAAAACAAGCCATCTGAACACCCTCACTTACAGGAAACCTTACCCCGGGGACTCCGAGTTCTTCTAAAGGAACAAGGCCTGCAGCTTGCGACTCTGCCCTTGGCAGCTGGGGTTGGGAGCCCCCGGCGCAATTTATTGTGTCCTTCTTTGAAGCACTTTCTGCTGTGTGTGAAAGCATCCGCAGAAGAGGCCTGGCTGGAAGCCACGTGATGGTGCCTGGGGCAAATTTTTTTTTTCCGTATGGAGACTCTTGAGGGGTGGGTCAAACCCTACCGTAGCCTTGGCACCACCAACAATCACCCTGGCACCACCCACAATCAAAACTGCTGTCACAGTGAACACTATTGGCTTGGGGGAGAGCTAAAATCTAGAATGCAGGAAGCGAGAAAGGGAGGGGGCAGCCAAATTCGCAAGCGTTTAAGTTCCAGCCTTCGCGGGGTTAAAGGATTAGCACTTTGCAGGTTTTTTCTCATAAGAACTCAAGCCTCCCTAGTTTATAGTCTAGAAAAAGAAGGGAGTCTTCCAGGGTCAAGTTGTTGGCCAAATGGTTTCCTCTCAGGTCTGCCTGGCTGCTCTCTCCTGTATCTTAAAGCCTAAAATAATGGAAGGAAAAGGTGCGTGCATAGTCGGTCCCCTGGTAGCGCATTCAACAGGCCCACCACGGGCTGGATTGCCTTTCTCCGTGCTTCTCTCGGTCAAAGGCCTTGTGCCTGCTGTCTATTCCTGACCCTGCTAATCCGGAGAATGAAGTCAAGGAGCCACGCAGTGTGTGGGAACCGCGACACATCTGACTGCTCCCTGAACCACCATCCTTAATTGACACATTTCCCAGAAGGGAGTCGATGGGAGGGAGGCTTCACAATACTTTCGATAACTTCATATACAAAATACGAGGCACTAAGCAACGAGAACAAAGGAAATGAAGACATTAAACATGGAAAAAACTTAGCAGAGTGGTTATAGATACTTATGGGAGATGCAAAGGATAGAGAGTCCTAGAAGCATGAAGTGCTCAGTATTAAGGGATGCATACTTGGGGTACTCAAAATTTCTTGGGACTTAAATTGGATATTCATGAGGATACCCACATTGGGCGCCCCCATCTTCAGTTTAAAGCACACAGATAAAAGCCAGCAGAGGACTAACTGGCTAGCTAAACTGTTAGCCCCCAGGAGTCCCCAAAACAAACATGTGTGTTTGTGCTAGGTGCCTTCCACCTGCTGGCCCCTCACTATCAATTCTGGGCCTTTCTCACGACCCCAGCAGAGAAAGCTCTGCTGTGTCAGAGAGAGAGGAAAGAGAAAGAGAGCGGGCCGCGGGGANGGAAGCCGAGACTACGGCCTCATACCGAATCACACGTTAGTACGTAATCACACGTTACTCCGTAACTCTTCCTTCTCACGACTTGTCCCCAGTATAAGGCTATTTTGCTTCCCCCTGCTTCTCACCGTGTGTCCAAAGACAGTTTATGGATCATAGTCTAGCCATCGTGATTTGTATTTGAGCTTTTATGTTCCCTGACTTCCGTGTATAATGTCCTCAAAGAGTACAACTACATCCAGGCGAATCCCTCCTAACACGTGATCTCTAAGGCTGAGCTGACCTTTAGTGTTTTATGATTCCTGGTACTCTAAAGAAAACACGTCCTGGTGGACTAACCCAGCGGCCTTGAAAACCAGGTAAACCCAAGACGAGTCACGTGATCTCTTTTAGAGACAGTATGCACAGAGTATTTCCTACGGCTGGAATTCATAGCCTTTTACTTCAGATCTGTTCAGAGTTCCTGAGGCTTACCCTGTCAGTCAACGCTTTCATCTTTCATGCCCTCTGGAAGCTGTGTGAGTATCATATTAACCTCACAAAGTTTTCAGAAAAAAATATGACTATTCCTGTTTTATAAGTGGATAAACTGTACTAAGCAAGTAGCATAAATCGCCGGGAGCTACACTGCTGAGAAAAACAGGATTCCAGATTTACAATACTAAACAAATACCAGCTCAGCTACCACCACCCGGACCTACATCCTGGGCCTTGGTTTGGCCCACCGCTAACTTCTACCCCATCTATCCCATCTATGACCTGCTGGAGCACATGATGGCACTGGTCTCAGGATCTCTGGGACTCAGCGCAACAGCAGGATATCCGAGAGGAGTTTTATTAAGGGTCCAGGATTGATGGGGTACCAGAGGTCAGAGTCCTTGAACCAGACCAATGACTCAAGCAATGAACATTCGCAGGTAGGGCTAATTGGACAAAAGGGTTGACTGTATAACATGCCACAGCCAATACAGTAAGATGAATGGAGAGGTATTGAAGAGGTGGGAAAGATGAAGGAGCGAGGTAGTTCTTTTGTTTGTTTTGTCTTGTTTTCAATTTATTTGGGGGTTCTTTGGGGAGAACACTGCAGGGGTGAAAGGTGGATATGGAAAGACTGGGAGGTGAGCAGGATTGGGGTGTGTGATGCAAAATTCTAAAATAAATAATTATGTTTTATATATTATGTTAAATATATATATACATACAACAGAGAATAATAATAAATAAAAACCTTTCCCATACTAGGAATGGCTTTTAACCTTTGATACTACTTTCTGGTCCCTTTCTGAACTTCAACAGGTGGAGACTATGAGCCCATGGACTAGGACCTGTTGGCAGAAGGAATCAGAAGGAGTGAGAATGGTTGAGAGAACCAAAGGCTATATGTGAGCCTTAGCTGGTTCCTGTCCTTACTACACACACATAAGGAGATATTGAAACTGGGCCAACAGGGCACAATAACCCTAAGAGTGCAATAGCAATAGTAGTATACATGCGTTGGTAGAAAGCTACAGCTCTCTAGTTGGATTTACTACCTGCTGAACAAGAGGGGAATGATATCTGGTACTAGAAACCTAGCTAATTACTCAGTGAAGTCATTGTTATTGGAGGAGAATCTATAGCCATTAGTTTACTAAACCAGCATACTCTCTAATAACCGTCCATAAACATTTATCCTTATAAGAAGTAGTTTTCACAGGGGCTGGAATGATGGTTCAGTGATTAAGAGCACTTGCTGCTCTTCCAGAGGACTCAGGTTCAATTCCCAGCACTCACATGGCAGCTTACAACCGCCTGTAACTCCAGTCCCAGGGGTCTGACAACCTCAGAGACATACCTGCAGGGAAATAAACAAATAACAAATAAGTTCTTCTTAAAAACTATAGTCTTCACCTCTCACCAAGGAAACTTCTCTTTACAACAGATAGAGATGATTACAAAAACAAAACCATTCAACATACAGAGTTGTGAAGCTCAATCCCAGTGAACACATCTACAAAACATTCCACCGAAGGCTCAGGTAACAAGGTGGAAGAGGGGCCAGACGATTGTCAGCCAAAGGATTGGGGGATTTGCTATGAAACTGAGTCTTCTAGCAATATCTGAAGCCACACCCATAAAGTCTCACCAGCATGACTTCCCAAACATGAGCTGAACAAGGATGACACCAGTGGGCATGCAAACTGGATGGGGAAAAGCCCACAAGCCCTCGACCCTACACAAAGAACAACAGGTGACTAAATGGGAGAGAAGTCATTCCCCAAGGAAGAGCACACCGATAGTTTGTCTAGTGCCAAATGATCAGCCCTGAAAACATATATACAGGTTATACTACATGGGTTGAACATATATACAGGTAACACTACATGGGTTGAACATATATGCAGGTAATACTACATGGGTTGAATATATATGCAGGTAATACTACATGGGTTGAACATATATGCAGGTAATACTACATGGGTTNAACAGGTGACTAAATGGGAGAGAAGTCATTCCCCAAGGAAGAGCACACCGATAGGTTGTCTAGTACCAAATGATCAGCCCTGAAAACATATATACAGGTTATACTACATGGGTTAAACAGATTATGCTTAGGAATATATACATATATGCATGCAATAGTAAGTAGTGAAAAGAAGCCAGTGTGAAGGAGGGGGGAGAAGCATACGGGAGGGTCTGGAGGGAGAAAAGGGAAGAGAGAAATGCTATAATTAAATTATAGTCTCCTTTTAAAAATTTTAAAGAACGTTATTAAAACTCAGCATGGTGCTAAGGCCAAGAGTCCTCATTCCTGATACTGATACAGGAGGTTTTGGAAGTGAAGACTAGCCCTAGACTGTAGAGTAAGAACTTCTTCTCTTAAAATGGAAAAACTAGTCCGGCAGTGATGGCGCACGCCTGTAATCCCAGCACTCGGGAGGCAGAGGCAGGAGGATCTCTGTGAGTTTGAGTCCAGCTTGGTCTACAAGAGCTAGTTCCAGGACAGGCTCCAAAGCTACAGAGAAACCCTGTCTCACAAAACAAACAAACAAACAAAAAATCAACACAAGCAATACCCCTAAAAGACACTGACTATAGTCTGGGCATTAGATGATATCAATCAATAAATGATTGGATTTTTATTTCCCAAGGTATAAAACTGTTTCTATTAACATATAATGTCTTTAATTTTCAGTGATTTTTTTGTTTAATGTGTCTGTGCGTAGTGTCCATGTATGTACCTTTGATCACGTGTTTGTGGAATACACGTGTAGGGTGCATGTATGTGCACATGTCTATGGAGGTCCAAGGTTAATATTGGGAGTCTTCCAAGATCACTCTTCTACTTTATTTATTTAGGCAAGGTCTCTCAATGTAATCCAGAGTTCACTAATGGGGCTAAGGGTTCTGGTTTATTTTCTGTCCATTTAACACAAACTAGAGTCATCTGGGAAGAGTAGCCTGAGTTGAGAAAATGCCTCAATCCAATTTCCTGTAGGCAAGTCTGTGGGAGTATTTTATTGATCAGTGATTGATGTGAGATGCTCAGCCCACTGTGGTGCCACCCTTTGTGGTCCTGAGTCACATACAGGCTGAGCAAACCCTGGGGAGGAAGCCAGCAAGCAGCTTGGCCTCTGCTTCAGTTCCTGCCTCCAGGTTCCTGCCTTGCTTCAGCTCCTGCCCCTACTTCTCTCCGTGATGAACTGTTACCTACACATGTAAGATGAAACAAACCCTCTCCTCCCCACAGTATTTTATCCCAACAATGAAAACCTAAGATTCTGTCTTGCTATCCAACTAGTTCTGGGAACCTTTTGCTTCTGCCTTCCAAGGAAAGAATTACGGATGGGTGGGCCTGCCCACCCAGCGTTTGCAAGGATTCTGGGGATTTTAAATCCAGTTCTCCCACTTGGATGGTAAGAGCTTTAACCTCTGAGCCATTGCCCCCACCAAGTCTCTACCTACTGTGTTTTCTATCTACCTCCTTTCAGTTAGCAAAATGTTGCCTGGTCTCCACTCTCTTAGTGTCTGATCTAGTTCGTTCTTGCTTTGTGGCGTTTCAATAGACCCCAGTACATCCATTCATCAATGTTGCGTGCTTTCTGCCTGTCAAGCACAAATAAAGCAGCTATCAATTTTGTTTCGCTTTGAGAAACTGTTCACAATAGAAGAAAACAACAAAAGCAAATGCGTAAGTGGCTGAAGAGGCTTGGGGAGGAAATGTGGAGAGGAAAGGCAAAAGGGAAGCATTGCACAAACCTTAACATAAAGAGGGGAAGAATAAAAGAAATGGAGTCTGGGATGAAGTTGGAGAGAAGGGCAAACATGGCCAAGAATCCTTGCAACAGCATTGACGAAACAAACACCACCACCATAAAGATGGTTCAATTAGAACTCAAGTCAGAACAATTCGGAAAAGAAAACACTAATTGACTGTTTGGTGTGCAAGTCACAGATGAGTCATAATTTCCTGAATTTCCTGTCACCCCCATGATTGTGCCTAAATAGCAGATGAGAATGCTAATGACTCGTTTCCATGGGACCCTGAATCACAGAGGGTGTTAGGGGCACAAAGGTCCTTGTACTCACAAATAAGCACTAGGGAGACCAGGAACATTAAATGAGCAACAGTGCCTGCTCAGTGAGAAAATATGATACCTGAATTTCACCCAGAAAGCTGTTGGAGTGAATGCTGTTGAGGACCCAGTAGCCTTTTGTAACCTTTTGTTGACCTTTTACAGAGAAAGCCCTCACCCAAGTCCCCCAGAACATTTATTCCTAGATATTTATCTTTAGCTTTCAGTTTCTAGAACCCGTTCTTAAGGGGAGATGTCACATGTACTTTATAGCCTGGTGGCCTCTATGCTGTCTCCGTCAAAGACCACAATAGACTGTAGGCCTTGTAGCTCTAGAACCCACCTTCATGGTTATGTGTACTTTGCAAAGGAGTTTCTGTGTAGTCACAGCTTCAGCTTTTCTGAGCTCCTGGAATTGGAATGATTGCTGCCTGGGAACTTTTTCATAAACTGCACTGTGTTTAAACATGCTGGCAACAAACCGCCCAGCATCAGACTCAAGGTTTGATGCAGTCTGAGTAAGTCAAGCTGAACCGAGTTTTCCTCTTCACCTCTTAGAGGATCATTTCACTGACATCCGTGACACCTACAGAGACCCCCCACAAAAGGGGGTGGTGGAGGAGGCCAGGGTGAATGACTTTGGATCCAACCAAGCTTCTGTGAAAGCAAGGTGCAGTTCATTCCTACGGAGTCCATGGCTTCGAGAGATGCAAAATCCGAGGTTAAAAAAACAGATATGGATGTGTTCTCTTGCAATGTTTCACCTGAAGGTAGAATCACAAATAAATACCCTTCTTAATTTTTTAAATGTGTGCCGACCTCAACCTTACACAAGCCCCCAAGAATTCATCCGTAATGGCATATTTCTATCCAGAAACCCCCAAACACTGAAATAATTTCCTTAGAGATTGCTCTGGGACAAGGGGAATGGGGATGAGAAGTGGGATCACGTAAGGAGAGGTGTTCATTTACCTGGACAAAGTCACACCTCAAAAAAGCCACTAAGCCCAAATCAAGCTGCACTGGAAGGTCTCAAACGGGGAAGCTTCAAGTCACATGCAAAGTGGCCTTTCCACTGACGGTGGGAGTCTCCCTCTCTCCACTAGGCAAGTGTAGTCAGACAAACTCTGAGTCAAATGTCAAGCTCTTGCATCCAGGATCCTTGTGCAAATCTTCAGTGAATACGATTAGTATCCTGGAAACTGCGACTCGAGATAATAATAATAACAATGTTGGGATTATGCTTTGGCTGAATCCGCTGCTTACTATGTGGGCTTGGGCCAGTCAGGTGACGTCCTTATATTCTGGTAAGTCAAACCATCTGGAAAGCTGAGTTGGCAGCAAGGGACTGCACTGGAGAGCACAGGGAACAGCTAAGCTGGTCTTTCTATCTTCTTCCTAAGCAAACTGAGGCTGCGTGGGAGGATGGCAGTAAATAGGCAAGAGGAGCTCCATGCAGAGAAAGAGTGGCTGTGATTAGTCCGGGTGTCTGCCACAGAGAATGAGGGCAGAGCCCAGGGCACCTCTGAGGCGCAGAGATCTTCTGTAAATGCAACTGGAGCATATTTGACCTCCTTTAGACAGCATAAGCCTTGACTGAAGGTTCCCTTGGATATTAAGCTTGTTAAAATAGCCCTTCTTTGAGGTTTCACAGTTCCCTCAATTATAAATTGCAAAACTTTTTTCTTTGTTTATATGTAGCCTGTGCCTTCACTGTTCCCTACCATCCAATGTGTGGAATTTGTTCATGTGTTCTGCCCCTGCCTCCTTAGTTGTGAACCCCTTTATATCTAAAACTAGATGTTACAGTATCTCTTTGGAAACTGTATCCTCGGAGTCAGAGGCAGTCCCAAACTAACCTGCTTCTCCAAGGATTAAAATCTGGAAGGATACATAGTGAGCAAAGGAGATAGGCTTAGTGAAGAAGTGGTTCCGGCAATCTTTAAAGAAGCAGAGCACATCCCCCAGGTGCTATCATAGGAGCAGGGTAAGGTTAGGAGACACTCCTGCCATCATAGCTGCAGACCCGGAGAGGCTGCATCTCTCATACCTGGGTCTCTAGGGTGACAGTGAACTTCTCCAGCTTTGTTCTGGTCTCCCAGCTCAGCAAGTTCCCATCCTCCTCCAGCAGAATCTTTCTAATACACAAACTTGACCTTATGGTTCCCTAATTCCTGTCCACTATGTGCAGGAATTCCAGGCTCCACAGAGGGCTCTTTTTGATCTATCCCTAGGCACATTTCCTGTCTGGCCTCCATAATTCCCTCCTGCCAGTCATATAGACCCTTCCTCCTCCTCTTTCTCATTTGCTGGATACATTAACGTTTACTGTAACCAGAAATACTGGTCTTCGCTTTTCCTTACCTGACCCATCTTTCTCAATTTGCCAAGAACTGCTGGCTCATGTGGCATAGGGTCAACAGCAACTCTTGTCTTAATTCTGCTCTGTTTGCAGCTCCCCTTTGCCCACAGGGTACCCCTTACATCTTGGGTAAACCTTATTATGTTTGCGACATTATACTTTGCTTGAATATTCTTCTTCCCTGCTAACCAAGAAGCCCCTCAGTGACAGGATTAGAGACTCAATTATACCCATGCCTAGTTCAGGGCTGGACGTAGGTACAGATCATCTACAGCCAGTGAACACAGTTAAACTTGACTGTGTCTTTCTCTGATTTAGCAGTTCTTGGGTTTTCATTGTCTTTGCAGGTCTGTTTCGTGTACCAAATGATCAGTGAACTGCTGTCCTAATACTAGAGTTGAGCTCATCTGCCTGGGGTTCTAGCCAGTCTGACATTCTGTCATTCTCTAATTTCCAAATATAAAGCTAAGGTTAGGAGTCAGGATTTCTTCAGCAAAAATGAACTAAATTAAGCAAGTCCTTTAAGATTGCGATGGAAAATGTGAGAGAGGGTGAAGCAGGGCACAACAAAGTAGGAAGCGAGCAAACCCAAGGAACCGCAGTCTAGGGAAAACCAAGGAGGAACATGGATTCAACTACTGATGCCTTCCCAATGTCTCCAAAGATGTTAGGGCCTCCTGATGACTTCTGAGGATCCCTCAATGGTGCTCATCAGGATAGAAGGCCTTTCTGTAGGAGCTAAAGTTGCATGCTTGTATTCCACCCACACACCAGGCTCTCCACTGAGACTTGACTCCTTTGGGCTCTCTTGGAGCATGAGGTAATACTATCGGGATTTCACAAACCATGCAAGTATCTACAAGATTCTTCAGGGCTCCATTCTCCATGCCTGAAAGCATACATATCGCAACACGTTCTGAAGAGTTGGCCTTTGTTTCCAGATAAATAGCTGTTGAGCGGAGAAACACTTCCAAACATTAAGTTTCTTCATGTTCAGAAGCAAGAACAATCTAGTAACAAATGGGTGAACTTTACTTTTCAAATAAAAAACACAGAAGAAGGATTTGCTCCCTTCCAGGCTTGGGGCTAAGGCTTAGGAAGAATTAGCAAGAATAACGAAGTCATTGCTAATCAAAGCTCAGCACAGTTAACAATATCAATGTGTGGCCAGAAGAACTGGAACTAACACAAAAGCAGCAGTAGGGATTTGAGGGGGGCAGGAGGGCGTTGTCTTTCTAGACCCCCAAGTCTCTCCCATTCCCTGAATTCGCAGTTGGTCCCTGCTGCCTGCCCCCACTGAAGTTTGTGAACCATCATCTTTTCCTGCTCTGTGCATGTGGGCATCTTGGCTTTGCAGCGCAGGCCTAAGCTTGCTCCTTAAATAATGAGCCTAACTAACTCTAAGGGATCGTGTGTTCTTTCCTTCAGCCACGCATCAGCCGCAGCCCCTAACCAGCCCGGAACAGAGAAGGTTCTTGGGACATGTTTGCTGAAGAAGAAAGGACAGGCTGCATGGTTTTCATTGTGGATCCTGTCCCTCCTCTTTCCTTCCAAGATAAGAAGGAAACCCAACACCCCAAAGGGGTGTGGGGGGAGGGGGTGTCTTCAAAATCCCTGTACAAAACTGTTGGTTTCCATTTGACTGGAAAAGAATAAATTCCCATGATCTGCAGGAAAGGGAGTGGACTTGCCTACATGGCCCCAGGCTTGGCAAACCCGCTGGTAGTGATGGAGCGATTCACAAAATACCCAACCTGCTTGGCAACCAGGTGGAAGAGGATTATGTCGCCTCAGTCACTTCGTTTGCAGCAGCATTGCTTGAGCGGGTTCTGGCTCAGTTGCCTTCTCTGGAGGTCATACCACTTCCTGTAAAGTACTGTTTTCAGAGCTCCTTGGCCTATTTCTCTCCTTAACCTAGACCCGCGTGCTCTAGGCTCATCATCCACAGGCCTCCCTTTGGTCTTATGATCAAAAGTCCTCTCTAGGTCTTTGCATTTTTTGCATAGGTCAGCTCTAACAAAGTACCTTATTAAGTCAGATATCTTAAACAACAGGAATGTATTGTCTCATAGTACAAGAGGGTAGGGCCCAAAATAAAGATGACAGTAGGGTTGGTTTCTTCTGAGGCTGGTCCAGAACTCTCTCATTGGTTTCTCAACAACATCTTCCCTCAGTTCAGATTTCCACTTTTTTATAAAGACACCAGTCAGAATGGATGAGAACCAAGCTAATAATCACTTCATCTTGATTATCTCTGTAAGGTCACCATATCCAAAGAGAGTCTCCTTCTGTGGTCCTGAAGATAGAACTACAACATACTGGGGGGGAGAGGAGCAAGCATCAGTCACTAACAGTCCATTAGTGTAGCAATTTGGAATTCTCTTAGTAAGAATAAGACTTCATAAGGATCATCTTTAAAAATAATAAGGCTAAAAAAAATCAACCTCTAGACAAATTGGCTCATTGTAGAAATAATCAACTCCTTTATATTCAACTCTTTAAAAAGTAAATAAAACACTTCATTCCTAAGTACATAATTGCACTCCAAAGACCCAACCCAGAAGCCACAAACTATTGGTAGTTCCATGGATGCTTCTATTGTCTCCACTTCCTTAACATTGTCTCTCTAAGCTTCTGAGCTTAAAATCAGCCAGAGGGCTTGATTATTATTACACACACCCAACCAGAGAAGGGCTTTTCTGACCGGGGTTCATAAATGAGACCTGGGTTAGACTCCACAGCCCATAAAATCAGAAAGAAAGAATGCTCACTTCAAGATCTCTCAGCAAAAGGGGTGAGCCAAGCTCACCAGCCAGAGAACAACCAGTCTAAGAGTAGCGGTCCATGCAGTTTTAAGGGGAAATGGCAGAGAGTTTTACATCGCTGCAGTTTGCACCCCCGCGCCCAGCAGCAGCAGCAGCTGACAGTGAACTGGGAAGCAAGCTCCCCTCATCATCTCAGAAAGGTCAATCCAAGCTCAGTAGTTCCATCCGGGAAATGGAGATGTTTGCAAGACTCTACGTGTAACTATTTCTTCATCTACTTTCTGGCTGGCATGACAAGCCCTCCTAGCGAGAGGACTGGGCAGCGGAGGGCTAATAATGCAGTGGAATTTAGAGTCCCCACTTGGAGTTCTTAGTCTCAGCAATAATGATTATAACAATAATAAAATAATAGTAGTAATAATTTAACAATAGACTCAAACAGAAGGTCAAAACCAATTATCGGAGTCTAAAAAGAAACCTCCAATGTAGGTAAGATGTAAATCTCAACAGCTGAGACTGAGAAAGGAAAGAGGGGAAATGCCATGCCATCTAAGCGGGTGCAGAAGTTGGGCACGTGGACAAGAGTAGCCACGTGGCAGGGAAGTTTGGAGAAAGAGTGAGGACACTCACCTGGGGAAACCCAAAGTGTAAAATGAATATGTTTTTTAAAGGCATAGAAGAGGGACGGGAGAGGCGACTCATGGCTAAGAGACATTGTTGCTATTTAAAAGAACCTGGGTCTGGTTCCCAGCACCCACATGGTGGCTCATAATCACCTACAACTCCAGTTCTAGAGGAGCTGATAGCCTGTTCTGGCCTCTGTGGGAGCTACATATATGTAATGCCTATCCATACAGGAAGGCAAAACACTCATATACATAAAACAAAACTAAATAAACCTTATCTAAAAATGAAAAGATAGGAGGAAAAGAGAGGCTTTCATTTTCTGAATAACCCATAAATACAGACAGGCTTACAAAGCTACATGGCTAGGGCCTGGTAAGTTACTGAACTAGGGGGGTGGAAATTTGGGGAAGAATAGTACAGTATCTCATTAAAGGGTTAATTATTCCACCTATCTCTTTAGTATGGCTCACAGTAAGGCTGTCCCCCTAAGGGTAGTCCTCTGGCCCAGGGAATGACAGCACATCAGAGTGTTAGTCAGGCCTTCAGGAGAATCTGTCCCTCACCTGGAGTTTTTTCCACACTAGCATTAGTGACGTTTGCCAATAATGAAGCGCAGATTAAGAAACCAAATGACTTTGAAGGTGGGGTCTGGTAGGTGCTTGTCTGTTGGATCAGTCTAATGGCCTTGAGGACCAGAAAGGCAGGCCAGTACGAGCCACACACTGTACACAATAGGGAAGTACTACAGAGCTGACGATTCCGCAGGAGGGGATGGCTTTAGAGACAGAAATGTTCTGAGGAAAGTGAAGTTAAACCAACCAAGAGGGAAGAGAGCAGACTAGTTCTTTCAAAGTAACTAACCGCAGAGGTGCAGAGTAATTCTTTACTGTGTTGCTATTTCACTTATGCCTGTGGGTGACACAGAAGAAACTTAAGGCCAACTGAAGCCAGCCTGGTTGGAAAATTTGCCTCTTGCTCCCCCAAATCCTGACTCCTTGCAAGGTCGGACAAAGAGTTTGATTTTACCACATTGTCTAAAAGCCTCAAAGCAGGAGCGACTCCATTTTACTGTCTAGCCTAGACAGGAGCTTGGCCCAAAACAATGGCCTTTTGTAACTTTTATTTAGCAACTATGTAATAAGAGGCAGAAGAAAACACCAACTGACGACCAATACTTTCCATCTATGCCGTCCTTCATTCTTCAAAGTGAAATTCGTCCTATTTTGGTTTTATTTTGTTGTTTGCTAGTTGATTGGTTTTGAGACAGCTTTTTTTCTGCACTGCACTTAACTGGAGTGCAGCACCATGCTTGGTTTTATGTGGTTCTAAAGCTCAAACCTAGGGCTCTGTGCATAGCAGGCAAGAAATGAACCAACTGAGCTGCATCCCCGGTTCTCACAAGACCTTTTTCAAGTGACCAGGGCTAGTTTATCTTAATCAGGCTGACTTCATTAGACAAAAAGACTGTTTCCCAGTCAAAATAAATCCTGAAATAAGATATAAAATGGTCACAAAATTGTGGCGTCCCAGGTGTTAAGAAATTCTGGTTTATTTTTTATGATTTATTTTTAAGATCAGGACGAGAGCGGTACAAAGGAAAACAAACGTGCCCCTGAGAGCAGAGCGTTCTTGTATATGGGCCATGAGAGGAACGCTTTGAAATTTCAAAGGCTCTTTCGAGAAATACAAAGTGCTCTCTCTACGTTAAACCAATAGCCATGAATACAAGTCTAATTTTAAAGAGGTTTTTGGCTTCTAAGAGAGCCGGGAAAATTTCACATTGCCATACAAGCGTTCAGTTGCCTCCAACAGTGATAATTCACTTTGACATACCACGGCTTTCCAGAAACTTTCATTTAAAAACCGTCAGGGCTTTCAAAAATTTGCATTTCTATTTTGAGACGGGGGAGGGGGGAAGATGTTTTCATTAAAGCTTTCAAGTACTTGCGTACAGGTTCAAGTTCAGGTGATGGATGGGTTGGTTGGAGGAGCGGGAGGATTTGGTTTTATCTGCACAAGTGTTTCACACCTACTTTAGAAAATCATCGGAAAGGCCATGGGGTCTTCTCTGAGTTCTGTGGATACACAGAGCTGGCTTCACAGGGACTGGTTTGGCTTGCGAGGTCCATGTGTCTCTAGCTTCAGGCTCTACAGAAAACGGTACTATTTACTCTTGTATCAGCAGCAGAGTCACCCGGAGCCCAACTCAATCACTGAATACAAACAGGCCTGAGGGCATCCTTCAAAGTCTCCATACAACACTGAGATGCTCATGCTCCATTGCCATATATGTTTTGTGATTCAGGATGATGAACTGACCTAAAATTCCTCGTCTCGTGTAGGTGGGTACCAGTGTCTAAAGTCTCTGGAATAAACAGCAATCATAGTGATCTCTCTGTTTCTCTGTCTCTCTGTCTCTGACTCTATCTCTCTGTCTCTGACTCTATCTCTCTGTCTGTCTCTGACTCTCTCACACACACAAACACACATTAAAGAAATAAAAAGTCTATCTTTCCCTACTCAAATCAACGCAAGACCATCCCAGCTATTATTTCCTCTTTATTGCCCATGTCTAAAAGAAACCAGCTAGCTAAACAGAGCCATCGGGACAAGCACATCTTAAAAGTCCTCTCTCCATGGCCACCCTTTACCTCCTGCTACTGACATCCTGGAGAGGAAACTGGAGCCTTAGCCTTGGGAGGAAAGGAACTGAACCCCAGATGCTCTGGAGCCCAGGCTGGCATTCCATTCCCCGCTTCTGTGTGAATGACTCCCTTTTCATCATTCGCTGTTGACACCAGTAAGCACTGGTTTCGTTTTGAAGCCACCAGAGCTGTCTTTTCAAGAAAAGATGACATGATCAGTAGGGAGGGAGTCTCCACTCAAGACTGCTCCCAATTCTTCAGCCTCTGGCCTCAAAGGCCGCTGGGATAGCATCAAAAAGTTTGCCAGAATATGCCTCGTGTTTGAAATATTGATATTAAAGGGGCTTTTTAAAAAAAAATCCCTCATCCCTCTGTCTCAGGACAGTGGAATCAAGAGTTTATCCATGGATAGAAATCTAACGTTTTATCTGAAGAGACATTTTCAGTCCACAAACGTCGCACGGGCTTCAGAGACTTCAACTCCGTTAATTCTGTTGACTAAACTTTCTAGGAGTATTAGGCCACATAGTTCATTCTGTCCACCTAGTACCAGATCACTGTTTACTACTACTGTATGTAGTAAAGAATGCAAGCTATGCCAATGCCTATGAGTGACATTCTAGTGTGCATGCGAAACACCCTCAGCCGCAGGCTCCTGTGCTTGAGGATATTTGGTCCCTACCTGGTAGCATTGTTACAGGAGACTGTAGAACCTTTGAGAATGACTCCTAACTGCAGGAGGGTTTGCTAGGCTGCAGGCTCAGCCCTGCTTCCTGCTCTCTGCACTACCTGATCTATAGAGAAGGGAGCAAGTAGACCCATGTTCCTGCCAACAAAACAGCAATACAACTGCTCCTGTCGCCAGACCTCCCCTCCACACACACACAGCCGGGATAGACTAGATCCTAATATCACCAGCCAAAACAAAACCTGCATCTTCCCACAACCTTAACTGTTTACTGAATGCTGACAAACTTACAAGCTCTTTGGATTTCCCCTGTTTTAAGTCACCAAGTATTATGGATTTCCCTTGGCACCACTGACCATTGGCAATCAGTCTTTTATTCCACTCCAATCTTAATGATTTAATATTAAGTCTCATCACACAAGGATATAAAAATTACAGAGTGGCCAAGAGAGGGTTAAATGGGCTACAAAGTTCGAAGGGACCTAGTGAAAGCTGGGACACAGGGATAAGATGGGCACAAAGAGAGTCCTTGCAGGTGGTTAGCTGAAGGGTTCACGTGTCAAACCCAATCACTGAACTCTCTTGGCTGCCAAAAGCGCAGAGTTGATTCACGATGCAATGGGTCCAGATGGAAGGAAGTTCAGTTTGAGGGAACTAAGTCAGGCTGGGGGACCTTACTCAGCTGAGGTCTTAGATACTGAGTTGGAAGCTCATTACCTATATATCCCAAGGGGCACAACCAGATGATGGGCCAGTGAGTGCCACTGCAGTCCAGAGTTAGGTATCCTTTTCTCATATGGCCCAAGCTGAGTGGACCAGGTTTTTTTCATCTGGGCCACCAATCGGCTCCCAAATTGAGACACAGAGACATTTTATTAGTTATGAATGCTGAGCCTTATCTTATGCTTGTCCCACTAGCTCTTATACTTAACCTGTTTTTCCTCATCCAAGTTTTGTCTTGGGGCTTTTTACCTTCCGTTCCTTCTGTATATCTTACACTGTTTCTCATGTCTGCCTGGCTGGCAGCTGTCTGGCTTCTGGCCCCAGGCATGCCACTGTCTTCCTCCTTTACTCTCTTCTCTCCTTCTCTCCCTTGCCTAGATTTCTCCTCCTACTTGTTCTATCTGCCAGCCAGCCCTGCCTAGCCCTCTCCTGCCTAGCTATTGGCCATTCAGCTTTTTATTAGCCCAATCAGGTGCCTTAGACAAGCAAGGTGAAACAACGACATATCTTTTCATAATTAAACAACAAATGCAACATAAACAAATATAACACATCGTTATATCATTAACAAAGGCAACAGAACAAATGTAATACACCTTTATACAGTTAAAGTAATATTCTGCAGCATAAAAAAACTGAACACATATTTGCCCAGTTAAAATAACATTTCACAACAGTTGGTGGTGTGGGACAATTCTATATTCTGTCAATTATATTTTAAATGAATGCTGATTGGCCCATAGCCAAACAGGAAGCATGGCGGGAAAACCAGACAGGAAGTAGAGGTGGGGCAATGAGAACAGGAGTATTCTGGGAAGAAGGAAGGTCTTTTCCCAGTCCTGTCCAGACAAGGAAGAAGCAGGGTGTGATCTACCCCACTGAAAAAGGTACTGAGCCATGTGGCTAAAATAGATAAGAATATTGAGTTAATATAAGTTATAAGCATTAATAAGAAGCCTAAGCTAATGGGCCAATCAGTTTATAACTTATGTAGACCTCTATGATTTTCTTTGGGATTTACCAGCTGTGGGAACTGGGCAGGGCAGAAACCCCAACAAGCAGGCCCTCATGTTACAGTTGGGAGGGTTGCATTGTTTAAAGTCAGTAAAAAAAACGAGGCATGTAGTAGAAACACACTACTATGCAATACAGAGTAACCTGAAGCAGGTTATATAGCATGATCTCACAAACTGCTGTTGTGGAATATTTGTGTGCACTGTAAAGACGTAGCTCTTCCTAAGGTGCCTTCTGATTGGTCTAATAAAGAGATGAATGGCCAATAGCTAGACAGGAGAAATAGGAGGGATTTCCAGGGAGAGAAAAGAAGAGGAGAAGGGATCTAGACATGCCAGAGAAATGCCAGTAAGACTCTGAGGAAGTCAGGCATACGATACAGAGCAGGGGTAACAGAGCCAGGCAGGTTAATAGAAATAGGTTAATTAAGTTATAAGAGCTAGTTAGAAAAAAAAGCCTAAGCTACGGCCAAACTTTCACAATTAATAATATGTCATTAGTTGTGAGCTGGGATCCAAGAAAATCTGATGAAAAAGCTTGCTACGAACTACTTTAGGTGTCCATCAGAAGGGGGTATTTGTGATTTCTCCCTTTTAGAAGTTAATTAAGACACACTGCAAATAGTTTCATGGGTGGGAGTGATGACATGTTATAAGAGTTAAGCGAAAAAATAAAACAAAATAGAGCCCAACACATGAGGTCTTGCAGAGCTGAACCACTGGCTAGCACTGCTAACGTTAAGAGAGAATCTTAGACAATAGGGGGATTTAGGAGGCAGAGAAAACCCTGAGTGAGGAAAGTCCTGAGTGAATGAGTGCTGTTGACGGGAGCTGGCGATGTCAAGGACCAAAATGCCTCTGATCCAGGGAGAAACGGCAGAGATTTCCCCCTGGGGTGAGGACAGGGGCACAGCAATGGGGACTAAGCTCGAGTGTTAATGGTGTGTGCAGAATATGTTGATGATAGCCTTCTCCACCCTGATTGTTTAGGGCCTGAAGACTGTTCCCCTCCAGAGACAAATCTGCCTCCTGGATCCCACGATACACCGTAAACCCACCTCCTTGTTTATCTGCATGGAATCACTCCATCTCCTTGTCCAGACGCACACAATCACTTGCCCCTCTGTTCAGCTGAACATAACAAACCCACTGCGCTTCTGCGATGCCATGCTTCTCCCTGTGAAAGCCCAGACCACCCGAGCCCAGGTTTATCTGTTTGTCTTTTCTTCTTTCCCTTCCTGTCTGGTCAGGGCTGCCCCTGGAGCCAAGCTTGTGTTGCAGGTGGATCTAAATACTTGATTTGATTGCTGTGAACGCCCTCAAAACCAGGCCATCCATATCCACTATGCTTGTAAATGCCACAGCCTTTACTTTAATGTCTTTTTCGGAAAAAAATGATTGCAGAAACTCAAAGCATGCACACAGTTCTGTTTACCTTAAGCTTGTTGTTGTTGCTGCTGCTTTGCTTTGATTTTGAATCCTCAAATTAAAGATTTACAAGTCAAGAGGTTGAAACAACCCACATGGCATCAGCTGATGAACAGATAAAGAAAATGTGGTACATATTCACAGTGGACTACTATTAATCCGTGTAACAAATGATTAAATTTCCTAACATTCACAGCAACAAGGATGGAGATGGGCATGATTGTGTGAGATGAAATAAAGCAGTCTCAGAAAGGGGATTCCATGAGATCTCATTCCTATGCCCAGTCTAATAAAGTTGATCGTATAGAATTTCAGGGCAGAACAGTGGTAGCCAGAAGCTAAGAAAAGTGTAGGGTGGTGGAGGAAGGGTGATAAATAAACACTAAGTTACAGGTAGACTGGAGTAAGAAGCCCCTGAGGCGCCATAGTTCACCACTGTGATACTAACCAAAGATAATTAGTAATATTCCAAGAAGCAAGAAAATATTTTAAGAACTTCCACCATAAAGAAATGGCAGCATTTAAGGGGTACATAAATTTAACCTGTTTTTAACATTATGTACTTTCTACATGTATCACATCCTCATTAATACGCCTGATTTTGTTTCTGTCTAGCAGCTAAAAATAAAACTTGGCAAACATCCTCAAACTCTGAATCCTTCTTTTCTTCCCATCTAAAACCCATGTGAGGGTTGAAGCCCAGCGCTCCACAGCAAGGGGGCCTGGTTGATCAGGTGCCCAGGGTGAAGCAGAAAGAGAAAGCTGGATGAACACTGATGATGATGAAACCCCGTGCTCACCCGCCACGCGCGGACTGATCATCCTTTGACATCATTTGCATTTAATTACAGCACAAATCATTTGACTGCAGTGGTGGTGTACGCTAATAACAAGGCAGTCGTCTGGATTCCCCGTTCAGAGCCATGGACCTTTTCAGTTTTCAATTGAAGACTTAAGAAAGGTCACCTTGCTAAACCAGGAAGTACTAACAGCACTCTTCCCCAGGAAGTTACACTGCTTTCGGCTACATTGAGTAGGCAGCTATCACAGCATGGTACTACCCGGAGAGGTGGAATGCCCACTAGGCACAACTCAGATTAAAATCTAACACACAGGGCAATGAAGGAATTCCGGCAGCTACTCTGAGAAGCTGCCAGAGCCTGGGGGTGAAGGAGGTCAGCCATGGAACCTCAGTGAGGGAAAATTAAAAGAAGTATAAACTTCTGAGCCCAAGGAAGCATGAACTTTGGGAGTGTATGTGCAAATTAACCACTCACCGAGAGACAGGACTGACTTCGGTGGAGCCAGTTCTCCCCAGCAACTCTAAAGAAAACAGAAACCTTACTAGAAGGAATTGCATAAGCAGTCAGGTAACTCAGTTTCTAGTCATTTCCTTCCTGTGCCAGCTGTGTGTTGTTAATGAATTCCTTGCCAACGGCCGGAAATGCTCAGATGGAAAGCTTGGGGCCATTTCCATTTGCCTTGATTGGAATCCTTTTAGTTCCTGAATTTAGGGATGTTTGCTTTGTTGCTGACTAAAAACTGATCTCTGAGCCAAGACGGGCATGCCATTAGCCTTCCTCGTGTGACATGGAGAAGGGGGCTGATAATTAACTATGTGAAGCTGGATCTCCTAAAAATCAAATTCTGAAGCCAGACTGTTCTGTCTAGTGCTTCTGTATCTAGGGTCTTGTACTTGTCTCTAGAACATCCTATCCAAATGATTTATAATCATATGTTTTGTGCATTTTTATGTGTATGAGTGTTTTGCCTGCATGCATGTCTGTGGGTGCCAGAAGAAGGTATTGGAGCCCCTGGAACTGGAGTTACAGATGGTTATAAACTGCTTTAGGGATGCTAGGAATCAAATCCGGGTTCTCTGGAAGAATGGCCAGTGCTCTTAACTGTTGAGCCAGCTCTCCAGTCCCTCCAAGTGATTCTTATATACACTGTGAAGAACCAAAGTTCCTCCATTTTGTCCTTCACCTCCATCTTGTGTCTTGTGTAAGCTATTTCCCATAAAACATTCAGTCCTCAGAAATGGCTACGGGCAAAAGTAATGGGGTAGCCACCTAGAAAGTACAGATAACTGCACAATGTCCCCACCCCAAGTTCAGCCAATACGAAACTTGACAAGCCACAGGCAAGGTTCAAATACAAAATTTCTGTAAAGTCTCTAGACACGAGCCAATCAGGACTAAACCCATCACCCCACACCCTGCTAATGTAACTTTTCTGGGTTTTGCCTTTAAATAATGCCCTCTAGAAGAGCAGGGCACCTCCTCTTGCTTCTGCTGTGCCAGTTGCTTTGACGAGGTCCCTGCTGGCTTGTATTGATTGACACAATAAACCTTGCTTTTGCATTTTGGTGAGTCGGTCCCCATGGTAGTCTTTTGGGGTCCCCCACAGACTGGGCATACAACTGAAAACCAAAAGTAATGTGAATTCTCGAATATTATGGTGGTTGATGTCCTTGTCAATTTCATTGGTCATGAAGGGCCCTGGTTTAAGGTTATTTCCAGGTATTATCTGTGACCATATTTCAGAGTGGGATTTGAATTTAAACAAATGGACTGGGTAAGGACAATCCATCTTCATCCAGTATTGGCAGGTTCCATCCAATCCATTAAGAGATGATTAGAAGAAAAACACAGGAAGGAATCCATCAATCTGACTTGCTTGCTTCTTTTTGAGGATGTAGAGTAGGGATGGGCTTGAAGGTCCCTACGTCCCTAATGTGAGCTTCTTGTTTCCTTCCAGGGGGTTCTTCTGCATATGATCTGTAACATGAAATGCTACCTACAACCTTGCGCTTCATTCATGTCTCCTTGGTACTTTCAGTGCTCACTCAGAGGCAGGCATTTTAGTATTATAACCTGCCACACACTCTCTTTGGATACTCTGGTGTGCCTGTGTAGCCCTGGCAACAGCATGAACTGGTGATCACCAGTCTCTGCTTGAGCATTCCATTCTTCCGCTTCTGCTTCAGGCCACTCCCCACCCTACTCTCTTGCCTCAACACTCGAAAGTGCAGTTTGTACCAACTGCCCCCCCACACACACACCAGTTCTCAGGCCTTCAGATTTGGATTGACTGGTATCACTGGCTCCCTGGTTCTCGAGATGTCAAAGGGCAGGACTGCCCAGCTGTGACAGTCTCACAAACCAGTTCCTCATAATAAATCCCCTCCTCTGCAAGCCTCCTTTCACCCCTTCCCAGTTGTTCCTGGTGCTCCTGGGTCAGGATGAGCATCACCAGCTAGAGGGAAGGCAGATCCCTCGGAGCGGCTCGGGCCGGTGTCTGGAGACAAAAAAAAATTGCTGCTACATAGAGGCTGTTTCCAGGTGCACGTGTGTCCATGTGAAGGAATACTTACTGCATTAGCCAGCATTATTGCACTACTCCTGTAGGATGGAAGACCTCTGTTCACTGAGATTCCAGACATAGACCTTCAAGACAGAGAGAGTCCCAAGGACAATGCCTGAGCATCTTCGGTGATCAGCAACACAGCCCTTGCAGTTAATGTTTCACAAGGTGCCATGTAACCAGCAAGGACAGTAATAGTGAAAAACTGTCACCAAATCAAAGTAAATGGCCACCACTATGAAATCAAAGAACACGAAACAACTGGGTCTCTAGATCTCGGGAGACCATTCCCCAAACAAACTTTCATTTTCCGCTTTTGGCAGCAACAAGGAAGTAACGACCATGAAGAGCTGTGTGCGTGGTTCTATGGGAAAGGGAGGGCCTGACTTCATTCTGTGCTACTGGACTCATCATCTAGGAACATTCGATGGTAGCTGCACACACCCCCATCCATTCCCTCAATGGGTCTCATCTCACTAATTCTCCAATCCTGAGAGATAGATGCAGACAGGGATGCTGAGGCCCAAACAAGGGAAGCGGTGGAGCAAAGCCTCCCAGTCCTCAGACAGTCGAACCAAATCTCTGCCCCCAGGCGGAGGTGGATCTATCAAATTGCCTTCCTCTCTGCCAGGTTACTCTTCTGCCCAGCCCCAAGCCTGGAGCGCACACTAGGTCCCACCTCCCGCCCACAATATTAACTGGCAAGACACATCCTTTCTCAACATGAAGCCTCTGGCAACAAACATGGGGCCATGGCCAGGTTCCATGAGCCCCACCATGCCTTTTCAATCACAATTGCCACAGAGCAACTGAAGACTTGCTGGAGACAGAGCTCTGTTTCTCAACTTACCTCACTACTCACGTCCCCCAGTTTTCTCATTCATCAAAGATGGATCCATAATTTAATAGAACGAATGGGTGATACAATGTTCAGAGTCCATAGCTCCCTTAGGTTCACCACCTACCGAATGCAATGTTTTCTGCGAATCAATTGGCTGTCGTGAGAATCTCATGTCTCTTTCTTCTGTAACCCTCAGCACGTGTACCTCCTAGAGACCCACAGAAGAAAGCCTTACAAGGTGCTCAGCATTCACCCTCTGACTTCAGAAATGGATTTTTTTCACAGATTCGGATTCACATAGTCAATTAGCAGTACACGAGTCTACCCTCTTCACATAAAGGAAGCCAATGGCTAGGACCACGCTCCTCTTGGTTCAGAGGTGGGTTTTAGTCGGCAAGAAAACATGCTCCCCAAGTTCAAGGACTAATAGAAATTCCTCTGGGGATCACAGCACACCTGTCCACCCACTTGAAAAGGCCAGTTGCAATTAGGGATATTTGGATGGCTTGGCACAATGATGTGGAAACAAATAAGCAAGCCATAAGCCATGTGATAGCCAACATTATCACTGGATGGGAAACTTCAGTTGTTGCTTCTCTGATTTAACAGCCAGAGATTTGAAGCTCAGCAGAGGGCTGGTTGAAACCTATGCTTCCCAGCCCATTATTAAAAGAGATGCTATAAGACTGTTTCAAGAAGAAGGAATGTAAGCAGTCAGAGGCATGTGGAAAAGGTGGTTGTTTCGTTTCCAGTGGAGAAATTGGGAAACATGTATAATATTGAAGGAAAGTTAAAAAACAAAAATGAAAATAAGTTTTCCTTTTATGGAGCTGCTTGGCCAGAAGCTCAGGAGGAGGGAAAGTGCTATAGAGTAGAAGAATTCTCGGAGAAGAAGCAAGCATCATCTGTGACCCCAACTCCAGGATGACAAAGGATCACCCACGATCACTAGGCAAAGATTTCCTCTGCCTATTTTTCCGTGGGGTCTCTTGGATTTTCATCCACTTATTTTCTTGACTTCTTCCTTTCTGTTCCCTGGCTCTGGATTGTCTCTTAGTATCCACTTCCTTGGAGGCAGTTGTCCCTGATGCTCAAGGTACCTGGGGCTTATTTTGTCATCCTCCTGTCTTCACATCTGTTCCCGGGACTGCTGACCTCAGCCTGCTTCCCGACCTGCCTGCCATCAGCCTTGACGTGGATGTAAGGGCAATGGTGTCTTAGATCCTCGCCCCTCACCACAGCAATGGCAACTCCTGTATGCCTCCTGGAGACTGAGGGACTTACCTGTCAGCTCCTAAGCACTCAGCATCCTAACAAAATGACTCAGTGGTGACAGGAAACTGTGGGGACTGGGAACTTGGTTCCAAGATAGGAATTTGCATTTTCATGCCAGTGGTGCCGGCTTCCTGGCTCCCTGGTGTCCTGCTAGAATCTGGAGGAAAGAGGATGGTTGGCCTCTGAATCCAGCATACCTGGGTCTTGCTCTGGTCCAGTGACCACACACAAACTGCTGTTGTCCTCATAAATGATAATACAAGGCACACACTGGACTAGACTTGTGCATATGTCCGTCACATATACTCTTGACAGAACTCTAATAGAAAGTATTATTTTGCCTCCCTTTGTAGATTTTTAATTACATCATTTTCTAACAAAATTTGTTTTTGTTAATTACCCCCTGCATTGCTTCCTCCTTCCCCCAGTCCCTCCTACAGCCTCCTTTCCACATGCATGTCACATGTGTCCTACCCCACCACACACCTTTCCTGCCCAGGTCTGTAACCTGCAGACATGTGAATCCACTCACACAGGCATCATAAGCTAAGATCCACATGAGAGAGAACATTCAGTTTTTGGCTTTCTGAGTCTAGATGACCTTGAATAAACATACTTTCCAAATCCATCCATTTCCCTACAAGTATCACAATTTCATTTTTAAGGAATAGGTAATTTTAATAAATTATTAGATAAATAATAAATAAATTTTTGTGTATATCACATTTTCATTATCCATTCACCTACAGTTAGCCATCCTAAACTGGCTCCATTTTCCTGCTATGGTGAACAAATCAGCAATAAATATGCATATACAAAAGTCTCTGTAGAAAGCTATAGAACTCCTTGGGTATATGCCAGGGAGTTGCACAGGTGGATCATACGGTAGTTGTTTTTAATTTTTTAAGGAAGTTCCAATATGATGTCCATATTTTCCCTCTTTTTTGAAGACAAATATTCTGAGTCTGTGTGAGCTGGAGGTCCTCACTGTGGGACACACATTAAAAATGTTCATGAGTCACGGGTGAAGTTAGGGAAAGCTTCCCTCCAAAGCCTTTCTTCAAAAACATGTCTCCCTCCATGGTTCGTTTTAACCGTTACCTTGACACAATCTAGAATCATTTTGGAAATGAGTCTCAGTTGAGGAATTATCTAGACCAGATAGGCCTGTGGATATGGGCGTGAGGGCGGGTGTTCTTGATTGTTCAATGTGGGCGGCACCACTCCCTGGTTCGGGGCCCTGGACAATGTAAGAGTAGAGAGGGCGGATTGGATGGAAAGTTAGTAAAGAAGCAAGTATTCAATATTCATTTGCTTCTTTTTGATCTTGACTATGGATATGATAGAACCTGCTGCCTGAGTTTGAGCCAGGAATTAGGAGCCAAATTAACCCTTTCTTCCCTTAAGTTGATTTTGGCCAAGGTATTTAATCATAGCAACAGAAATAAAACTAGAACACTCCCTGTAAATCTCTTCTGAAGCCTAATCCCAGAGGATCCTAAATCATACATAGCAGAAGGGAAACAGAAACAGTAAAGGGATCTAGAAAAGGACTACGTGGTCCGTTGGGGACAGGTCCTATGAAATTAGTCCCTAGAAGTCGCCAGGTCTCCATGCAGCAACTCCCCTGTATAGCATACCATCCTACAGTCTTAAGTAGAGTGTGAGTACCTCCTCCACCGTCGGTCTTTACAGCTACAAGACACATGAATGTGGGAGCCCTCCTCAAACACGGCCTGCCTAACAGACCCAGGACCTGGCACAAGCAAACTGCCATCAGTCCTGCCAGCGTGCCAAGGCGAGTACGACATCAGTCTGGTCTGAGCCGTGAGGTGCTCGCCCTCGCGTGCCTCTTCATTTAGAATTCATTACATCTCTCTTTCCATGAAAGATAAACCAATAGCTGCCCTTGACAGCTGTTTACTCCAGGGTCATTCCTTCCCGCTGCCCCGCTATCCTTTCTTTGGGGATTTGAGCGATGTAACGTTAGGACTATCAATTTCATTCAACCCTAGTTGAATGAGAGTCTACAGGGACTGAAGATGTAGCCGAGCCAAATGCCGTTAACTGTTTGTGCACTGTTGTGAGCCAACAAGGGAAGGGGGGGAGGACAGAGCACGGTTTCAAAGAGAAAATTTTAATCTGCGAGTACAAGTCGGCTGTAACAGTAGACAGAAATGAGTGCGGCTGGCCAGCAACTGGGCATTGGGATCAGCTTGCACAGAGCCGTATTCCATCACTGGGTGCAGCGGGTGGCAGCTCAGGAGCAACACACCATGAACACAAGGCTCAGTTGCTAAAGTACAAAACCAATACACCTCTGAACTGTGTACAAGTCACAGAGACCGCCTGTCGATTTCACATCTACAGGCTTCACTTGAACAAATTCCTTATGGATGGAATGTGGATGAGATAGAATGTGGGTGAGGTCAAGATTCGTCTGAATGGCAGGAATGTTTCCTATGCCAGGAGTCATCAGGAAGACTCTGAGAATCGAGGGAAATTATCGGTATTTGGCAATCAAGTTCTTAGAACAGCCCCGAAAAGCAAGCACAGTGATCCTTATTTCTTTTGAATACATCAACAAGTTATTGGTGCTTCAGGTGGTGCATTCTGCCAAAGGGAATGCAACTCTGAAGTGAAAAGCTAGGATTAGAATAAAGGGTAGGCCAGTGCTTCTCAGTGGGCGCCTTTGCTCTCCAGGTGACTCTGGAGCTCTCCAAAGCTATTTTCCTTTGTCAGAGCTGAGATGTTGAGACTTGTGTCTATTGGGTAGAAGCCAGGGATGTCATTAAACATCCTGCAGTATGGAGAATAACCACCATAACAATTGCTTTCCCCGCCTCATCTATCAGTGTGCTGGAGATCAGACTGACTCTGAGCTCATGAGGCTGGGAGGCCTAATAAAGGAAGCCAGGGGCAGGTGAAAATTACTCAGAATAACTTGAAATTCCATGTGATGATTTAAACAATTTGGGGTGTTACCAGAGCTTTGATGTCTCTCAGATTTGGTGAAGGGAGAATCCAGGGCTCTCTGTAAGTGGCCTGGATAATACTTTGTCCCATGAGAACTATAAGGACCAATACCAGGCTTGAGATT